>OV815995.1:20928051-21062700 GCA_929113495.1 Andrena minutula
CATCTAAATTTATTCTAATTTAGCTCCTCCATCAAAAAAACTCATCAAAATCCAAAAATATCGAATTTAGTTAAAACCCTCTAAATCACAATTGGACTAAAAATTTATATAAAATCCGAACTATAGGTGTTTATTTCATCTAAATTTATTCAAATTTAGCTCCTCCATCAAAATCCAAAAAAATCGAATTTAGGTTAAACCCTCTAAATCACAATTTGACTAAAAATTTATATAAAATCCGAACTATAGGTGTTTATTTCATCTAAATTTATTCAAATTTAGCTCCTCCATCAAAATCGAAAAAAATCGAATTTAGTTTAAAACCTCTAAATCACAATTTGACTAAAAATTTATATAAAATCCAAACTATAGGTGTTTATTTCATCTAAATTTATTCAAATTTAGTTCCTCCATCAAAAAAACTCATCAAAATCCAAGAAAATCGAATTTAGTTTAAAACCTTCAATCACCTTTTTGACTAAAAATTTATATAAAATCCGAACTATAGGTGTTTATTTCATCTAAATTTATTCAAATTTAGCTCCTCCATCAAAAAAACTTATCAAAATCCAAAAAAATTGAATTTAGTTTACAACCTCTAAATCACAATTTGACTAAAAATTTATATAAAAACCGAACTATAGGTGTTTATTTCATCGAAATGTATTCAGATTTAGCTCCTCCATAAAAAAAACTCATCAAAATCCAAAAAACTCGAATTTAGTTTACAACCTCTAAATCACAATTTGACTAAAAATTTATATAAAATCCGAAATATTGGTGTTTATTTCATCTAAATTTATTCAAATTTAGCTCCTCCATCAAAATCGAAAAAAATCGAATTTAGTTTAAAACCTCTAAATCACAATTTGACTAAAAATTTATATAAAATCCAAACTATAGGTGTTTATTTCATCTAAATTTATTCAAATTTAGTTCCTCCATCAAAAAAACTCATCAAAATCCAAGAAAATCGAATTTAGTTTAAAACCTTCAATCACCTTTTTGACTAAAAATTTATATAAAATCCGAACTATAGGTGTTTATTTCATCTAAATTTATTCAAATTTAGCTCCTCCATCAAAAAAACTTATCAAAATCCAAAAAAATTGAATTTAGTTTACAACCTCTAAATCACAATTTGACTAAAAATTTATATAAAATCCGAACTATAGGTGTTTATTTCATCTCAATTTATTCAAATTTAGCTCCTCCATCAAAAAAACTCATCAAAATTCAAAAAAATCGAATTTAGTTTAAACCCTCTAAATCATAATTTGACTAAAAATTTATATAAAATCCGAACTATAGGTGTTTATTTCATCTAAATTTATTCAAATTTAGCTCCTCCATCAAAATCCAAAAAAATCGAATTTAGGTTAAACCCTCTAAATCACAATTTGACTAAAAATTTATATAAAATCCGAACTATAGGTGTTTATTTCATCTAAATTTATTCAAATTTAGCTCCTCCATCAAAATCGAAAAAAATCGAATTTAGTTTAAAACCTCTAAATCACAATTTGACTAAAAATTTATATAAAATCCAAACTATAGGTGTTTATTTCATCTAAATTTATTCAAATTTAGTTCCTCCATCAAAAAAACTCATCAAAATCCAAGAAAATCGAATTTAGTTTAAAACCTTCAATCACCTTTTTGACTAAAAATTTATATAAAATCCGAACTATAGGTGTTTATTTCATCTAAATTTATTCAAATTTAGCTCCTCCATCAAAAAAACTTATCAAAAACCAAAAAAATTGAATTTAGTTTACAACCTCTAAATCACAATTTGACTAAAAATTTATATAAAATACGAACTATAGGTGTTTATTTCATCTAAATTTATTCAAATTTAGCTCCTCCATCAAAAAACTCATCAAAATCGAAAAAAATCGAATTTAGTTTACAACCTCTAAATCACAATTTGACTAAAAATTTATATAAAATCCGAACTATAGGTGTTTATTTCATCTAAATTTATTCAAATTTAGCTCCTCCATCAAAATCCAAAAAAATCGAATTTAGGTTAAACCCTCTAAATCACAATTTGACTAAAAATTTATATAAAATCCGAACTATAGGTGTTTATTTCATCTCAATTTATTCAAATTTAGCTCCTCCATCAAAAAAACTCATCAAAATTCAAAAAAATCGAATTTAGTTTAAACCCTCTAAATCATAATTTGACTAAAAATTTATATAAAAACCGAACTATAGGTGTTTATTTCATCGAAATGTATTCAGATTTAGCTCCTCCATAAAAAAAACTCATCAAAATCCAAAAAACTCGAATTTAGTTTACAACCTCTAAATCACAATTTGACTAAAAATTTATATAAAATCCGAAATATTGGTGTTTATTTCATCTAAATTTATTCAAATTTAGCTCCTCCATCAAAAAAACTCATCAAAATCCAAGAAAATCGAATTTAGTTTAAAACCTTTAATCACCTTTTTGACTAAAAATTTATATAAAATCCGAACTATAGGTGTTTATTTCATCTAAATTTATTCAAATTTAGCTCCTCCATCAAAAAAACTCATCAAAATCCAAAAAAATCGAATTTAGTTTAAAACCTCTAAATCACAATTTGACTAAAAATTTATATAAAATCCGAACTATAGGTGTTTATTTCATCTAAATTTATTCAAATTTAGCTCCTCCATCAAAAAAACTCATCAAAATCCAAAAAAATCGAATTTAGTTTAAAACGTCTAAATCACAATTTGACAAAAAATTTATATAAAATCCGATCTATAGTTGCTTATTTCATCTAAATTTATTCAAATTTAGCTCCTCCATCAAAAAAACTCATCAAAATCCAAGAAAATCGAATTTAGTTTAAAACCTTTAATCACCTTTTTGACTAAAAATTTATATAAAATCCGAACTATATGTGTTTATTTCATCTAAATTTATTCTAATTTAGCTCCTCCATCAAAAAAACTCATCAAAATCCAAGAAAATCGAATTTAGTTTAAAACCTTTAATCACCTTTTTGACTAAAAATTTATATAAAATCCGAACTATATGTGTTTATTTCATCTAAATTTATTCAAATTTAGCTCCTGCATCAAAATCCAAAAAAATCGAATTTAGGTTAAACCCTCTAAATCACAATTTGACTAAAAATTTATATAAAATCCGAACAATAGGTGTTTATTTCATCTCAAGTTATTCAAATTTAGCTCCTCCATCAAAAAAACTCATCAAAATCCAAAAAAATCGAATTTAGTTTAAAACCTCTAAATCACAATTTGACTAAAAATTTATATAAAATCCGAACTATAGGTTTTTATTTCATCTAAATTTATTCAAATTTAGCTCCTCCATCAAAAAAACTCATCAAAATCCAAAAAAATCGAATTTAGTTTAAAACCTCTAAATCACAATTTGACTAAAAATTTATATAAAATCCAAACTATAGGTGTTTATTTCATCTAAATTTATTCAAATTTAGTTCCTCCATCAAAAAAACTCATCAAAATCCAAGAAAATCGAATTTAGTTTAAAACCTTTAATCACCTTTTTGACTAAAAATTTATATAAAATCCGAACTATGTGTTTATTTCATCTAAATTTATTCTAATTTAGCTCCTCCATCAAAATCCAAAAAAATCGAATTTAGGTTAAACCCTCTAAATCACAATTTGACTAAAAATTTATATAAAATCCGAACTATAGGTGTTTATTTCATCTCAATTTATTCAAATTTAGCTCCTCCATCAAAAAAACTCATCAAAATCCAAAAATATCGAATTTAGTTTAAAACCTCTAAATCACAATTTGACTAAAAATTTATATAAAATCCAAACTATAGGTGTTTATTTCATCTAAATTTATTCAAATTTAGTTCCTCCATCAAAAAAACTCATCAAAATCCAAGAAAATCGAATTTAGTTTAAAACCTTTAATCACCTTTTTGACTAAAAATTTATATAAAATCCGAACTATAGGTGTTTATTTCATCTAAATTTATTCAAATTTAGCTCCTCCATCAAAAAAACTTATCAAAATCCAAAAAAATTGAATTTAGTTTACAACCTCTAAATCACAATTTGACTAAAAATTTATATAAAATCCGAACTATAGGTGTTTATTTCATCTAAATTTATTCAAATTTAGCTCCTCCATCAAAAAACTCATCAAAATCGAAAAAAATCGAATTTAGTTTACAACCTCTAAATCACAATTTGACTAAAAATTTATATAAAATCCGAACTATAGGTGTTTATTTCATCTAAATTTATTCAAATTTAGCTCCTCCAACAAAATCCAAAAAAATCGAATTTAGGTTAAACCCTCTAAATCACAATTTGACTAAAAATTTATATAAAATCCGAACTATAGGTGTTTATTTCATCTCAATTTATTCAAATTTAGCTCCTCCATCAAAAAAACTCATCAAAATTCAAAAAAATCGAATTTAGTTTAAAACCTTTAATCACCTTTTTGACTAAAAATTTATATAAAAACCGAACTATAGGTGTTTATTTCATCTAAATTTATTCAAATTTAGCTCCTCCATCAAAAAAACTCATCAAAATCCAAGAAAATCGAATTTAGTTTAAAACCTTTAATCACCTTTTTGACTAAAAATTTATATAAAATCCGAACTATAGGTGTTTATTTCATCGAAATGTATTCAGATTTAGCTCCTCCATAAAAAAAACTCATCAAAATCCAAAAAACTCGAATTTAGTTTACAACCTCTAAATCACAATTTGACTAAAAATTTATATAAAATCCGAAATATTGGTGTTCATTTCATCTAAATTTATTCAAATTTAGCTCCTCCATCAAAAAACTCATCAAAATCAAAAAAAATCGAATTTAGTTTAAAACCTCTAAATCACAATTTGACTAAAAATTTATATAAAATCCGAACTATAGGTGTTTATTTCATCTAAATTTATTCAAATTTAGCTCCTCCATCAAAAAAACTCATCAAAATCCAAAAAAATCGAATTTAGTTTAAAAACTCTAAATCACAATTTGACTAAAAATTTATATAAAATCCGAACTATAGGTGTTTATTTCATCTAAATTTATTCAAATTTAGCTCCTCCATCAAAAAAACATCAAAATCCAAAAAAATCGAATTTAGTTTAAAACCTCTAAATCACAATTTGACAAAAAATTTATATAAAATCCGATCTATAGTTGCTTAATTCATCTAAATTTATTCAAATTTAGCTCCTCCATCAAAAAACTCATCAAAATCGAAAAAAATCGAATTTAGTTTAAAACCTCTAAATCACAATTTGACTAAAAATTTATATAAAATCCAAACTATAGGTGTTTATTTCATCTAAATTTATTCAAATTTAGTTCCTCCATCAAAAAAACTCATCAAAATCCAAGAAAATCGAATTTAGTTTAAAACCTTTAATCACCTTTTTGACTAAAAATTTATATAAAATCCGAACTATATGTGTTTATTTCATCTAAATTTATTCAAATTTAGCTCCTCCATCAAAAAACTCATCAAAATCGGAAAAAATCGAATTTAGTTTACAACCTCTAAATCACAATTTGATTAAAAATTTATATAAAATCCGAACTATAGGTGTTTATTTCATCTAAATTTATTCAAATTTAGCTCCTCCATCAAAATCCAAAAAAATCGAATTTAGGTTAAACCCTCTAAATCACAATTTGACTAAAAATTTATATAAAATCCGAACTATAGGAGTTTATTTCATCTCAATTTATTCTAATTTAGCTCCTCCATCAAAAAACTCATCAAAATCGAAAAAAATCGAATTTAGTTTACAACCTCTAAATCACAATTTGACTAAAAATTTATATAAAATCCGAACTATAGGTGTTTATTTCATCTAAATTTATTCAAATTTAGCTCCTCCATCAAAAAAACTTATCAAAATCCAAAAAAATTGAATTTAGTTTACAACCTCTAAATCACAATTTGACTAAAAATTTATATAAAATAGGTGTTTATTTCATCTCAATTTATTCAAATTTAGCTCCTCCATCAAAAAAACTCATCAAAATCCAAAAATATCGAATTTAGTTTAAAACCTCTAAATCACAATTTGACTAAAAATTTATATAAAATCCAAACTATAGGTGTTTATTTCATCTAAATTTATTCAAATTTAGTTCCTCCATCAAAAAACTCATCAAAATCCAAGAAAATCGAATTTAGTTTAAAACATTTAATCACCTTTTTGACTAAAAATTTATATAAAATCCGAACTATATGTGTTTATTTCATCTCAATTTATTCAAATTTAGCTCCTCCATCAAAAAACTCATCAAAATCGAAAAAAATCGAATTTAGTTTACAACCTCTAAATCACAATTTGACTAAAAATTTATATAAAATCCGAACTATAGGTGTTTATTTCATCTAAATTTATTCAAATTTAGCTCCTCCATCAAAAAAACTCATCAAAATCCAAAAAAATCGAATTTAGGTTAAACCCTCTAAATCACAATTTGACTAAAAATTTATATAAAATCCGAACTATATGTGTTTATTTCATCTAAATTTATTCTAATTTAGCTCCTCCATCAAAAAACTCATCAAAATCGAAAAAAATCGAATTTAGTTTAAACCCTCTAAATCATAATTTGACTAAAAATTTATATAAAAACCGAACTATAGGTGTTTATTTCATCGAAATGTATTCAGATTTAGCTCCTCCATAAAAAAAACTCATCAAAATCCAAAAAACTCGAATTTAGTTTAAAACCTCTAAATCACAATTTGACTAAAAATTTATATAAAATCCAAACTATAGGTGTTTATTTCATCTAAATTTATTCAAATTTAGTTCCTCCATCAAAAAACTCATCAAAATCCAAGAAAATCGAATTTAGTTTAAAACCTTTAATCACCTTTTTGACTAAAAATTTATATAAAATCCGAACTATATGTGTTTATTTCATCTAAATTTATTCAAATTTAGCTCCTCCATCAAAAAACTCATCAAAATCGGAAAAAATCGAATTTAGTTTACAACCTCTAAATCACAATTTGATTAAAAATTTATATAAAATCCGAACTATAGGTGTTTATTTCATCTAAATTTATTCAAATTTAGCTCCTCCATCAAAATCTAAAAAAATCGAATTTAGGTTAAACCCTCTAAATCACAATTTGACTAAAAATTTATATAAAATCCGAACTATAGGAGTTTATTTCATCTCAATTTATTCTAATTTAGCTCCTCCATCAAAAAACTCATCAAAATCGAAAAAAATCGAATTTAGTTTACAACCTCTAAATCACAATTTGACTAAAAATTTATATAAAATCCGAACTATAGGTGTTTATTTCATCTAAATTTATTCAAATTTAGCTCCTCCATCAAAAAAACTTATCAAAATCCAAAAAAATTGAATTTAGTTTACAACCTCTAAATCACAATTTGACTAAAAATTTATATAAAATAGGTGTTTATTTCATCTCAATTTATTCAAATTTAGCTCCTCCATCAAAAAAACTCATCAAAATCCAAAAATATCGAATTTAGTTTAAAACCTCTAAATCACAATTTGACTAAAAATTTATATAAAATCCAAACTATAGGTGTTTATTTCATCTAAATTTATTCAAATTTAGTTCCTCCATCAAAAAACTCATCAAAATCCAAGAAAATCGAATTTAGTTTAAAACCTTTAATCACCTTTTTGACTAAAAATTTATATAAAATCCGAACTATATGTGTTTATTTCATCTCAATTTATTCAAATTTAGCTCCTCCATCAAAAAACTCATCAAAATCGAAAAAAATCGAATTTAGTTTACAACCTCTAAATCACAATTTGACTAAAAATTTATATAAAATCCGAACTATAGGTGTTTATTTCATCTAAATTTATTCAAATTTAGCTCCTCCATCAAAAAAACTCATCAAAATCCAAAAAAATCGAATTTAGGTTAAACCCTCTAAATCACAATTTGACTAAAAATTTATATAAAATCCGAACTATATGTGTTTATTTCATCTAAATTTATTCTAATTTAGCTCCTCCATCAAAAAACTCATCAAAATCGAAAAAAATCGAATTTAGTTTAAACCCTCTAAATCATAATTTGACTAAAAATTTATATAAAAACCGAACTATAGGTGTTTATTTCATCGAAATGTATTCAGATTTAGCTCCTCCATAAAAAAAACTCATCAAAATCCAAAAAACTCGAATTTAGTTTACAACCTCTAAATCACAATTTGAATAAAAATTTATATAAAATCCGAACTATATGTGTTTATTTCATCTAAATTTATTCTAATTTAGCTCCTCCATCAAAAAACTCATCAAAATCGAAAAAAATCGAATTTAGTTTAAACCCTCTAAATCATAATTTGACTAAAAATTTATATAAAATCCGAACTATATGTGTTTATTTCATCTAAATTTATTCAAATTTAGCTCCTCCATCAAAAAACTCATCAAAATCGGAAAAAATCGAATTTAGTTTACAACCTCTAAATCACAATTTGATTAAAAATTTATATAAAATCCGAACTATAGGTGTTTATTTCATCTAAATTTATTCAAATTTAGCTCCTCCATCAAAATCCAAAAAAATCGAATTTAGGTTAAACCCTCTAAATCACAATTTGACTAAAAATTTATATAAAATCCGAACTATAGGAGTTTATTTCATCTCAATTTATTCTAATTTAGCTCCTCCATCAAAAAACTCATCAAAATCGAAAAAAATCGAATTTAGTTTACAACCTCTAAATCACAATTTGACTAAAAATTTATATAAAATCCGAACTATAGGTGTTTATTTCATCTAAATTTATTCAAATTTAGCTCCTCCATCAAAAAAACTTATCAAAATCCAAAAAAATTGAATTTAGTTTACAACCTCTAAATCACAATTTGACTAAAAATTTATATAAAATAGGTGTTTATTTCATCTCAATTTATTCAAATTTAGCTCCTCCATCAAAAAAACTCATCAAAATCCAAAAATATCGAATTTAGTTTAAAACCTCTAAATCACAATTTGACTAAAAATTTATATAAAATCCAAACTATAGGTGTTTATTTCATCTAAATTTATTCAAATTTAGTTCCTCCATCAAAAAACTCATCAAAATCCAAGAAAATCGAATTTAGTTTAAAACCTTTAATCACCTTTTTGACTAAAAATTTATATAAAATCCGAACTATATGTGTTTATTTCATCTCAATTTATTCAAATTTAGCTCCTCCATCAAAAAACTCATCAAAATCGAAAAAAATCGAATTTAGTTTACAACCTCTAAATCACAATTTGACTAAAAATTTATATAAAATCCGAACTATAGGTGTTTATTTCATCTAAATTTATTCAAATTTAGCTCCTCCATCAAAAAAGCTCATCAAAATCCAAAAAAATCGAATTTAGGTTAAACCCTCTAAATCACAATTTGACTAAAAATTTATATAAAATCCGAACTATATGTGTTTATTTCATCTAAATTTATTCTAATTTAGCTCCTCCATCAAAAAACTCATCAAAATCGAAAAAAATCGAATTTAGTTTAAACCCTCTAAATCATAATTTGACTAAAAATTTATATAAAAACCGAACTATAGGTGTTTATTTCATCGAAATGTATTCAGATTTAGCTCCTCCATAAAAAAAACTCATCAAAATCCAAAAAACTCGAATTTAGTTTAAAACCTCTAAATCACAATTTGACTAAAAATTTATATAAAATCCAAACTATAGGTGTTTATTTCATCTAAATTTATTCAAATTTAGTTCCTCCATCAAAAAACTCATCAAAATCCAAGAAAATCGAATTTAGTTTAAAACCTTTAATCACCTTTTTGACTAAAAATTTATATAAAATCCGAACTATATGTGTTTATTTCATCTAAATTTATTCAAATTTAGCTCCTCCATCAAAAAACTCATCAAAATCGGAAAAAATCGAATTTAGTTTACAACCTCTAAATCACAATTTGATTAAAAATTTATATAAAATCCGAACTATAGGTGTTTATTTCATCTAAATTTATTCAAATTTAGCTCCTCCATCAAAATCCAAAAAAATCGAATTTAGGTTAAACCCTCTAAATCACAATTTGACTAAAAATTTATATAAAATCCGAACTATAGGAGTTTATTTCATCTCAATTTATTCTAATTTAGCTCCTCCATCAAAAAACTCATCAAAATCGAAAAAAATCGAATTTAGTTTACAACCTCTAAATCACAATTTGACTAAAAATTTATATAAAATCCGAACTATAGGTGTTTATTTCATCTAAATTTATTCAAATTTAGCTCCTCCATCAAAAAAACTCATCAAAATCCAAAAAAATCGAATTTAGGTTAAACCCTCTAAATCACAATTTGACTAAAAATTTATATAAAATCCGAACTATATGTGTTTATTTCATCTAAATTTATTCTAATTTAGCTCCTCCATCAAAAAACTCATCAAAATCGAAAAAAATCGAATTTAGTTTAAACCCTCTAAATCATAATTTGACTAAAAATTTATATAAAAACCGAACTATAGGTGTTTATTTCATCGAAATGTATTCAGATTTAGCTCCTCCATAAAAAAAACTCATCAAAATCCAAAAAACTCGAATTTAGTTTACAACCTCTAAATCACAATTTGACTAAAAATTTATATAAAATCCGAAATATTGGTGTTTATTTCATCTAAATTTATTCAAATTTAGCTCCTCCATCAAAAAACTCATCAAAATCAAAAAAAATCGAATTTAGTTTAAAACCTCTAAATCACAATTTGACTAAAAATTTATATAAAATCCGAACTATAGGTGTTTATTTCATCTAAATTTATTCAAATTTAGCTCCTCCATCAAAAAAACATCAAAATCCAAAAAAATCGAATTTAGTTTAAAACCTCTAAATCACAATTTGACTAAAAATTTATATAAAATGCGAAATATTGGTGTTTATTTCATCTAAATTTATTCAAATTTAGCTCCTCCATCAAAAAAACTCATCAAAATCCAAGAAAATCGAATTTAGTTTAAAACCTTTAATCACCTTTTTGACTAAAAATTTATATAAAATCCGAACTATAGGTGTTTATTTCATCTAAATTTATTCAAATTTAGCTCCTCCATCAAAAAAACTCATCAAAATCCAAAAAAATCGAATTTAGTTTAAAACCTCTAAATCACAATTTGACTAAAAATTTATATAAAATCCGAACTATAGGTGTTTATTTCATCTAAATTTATTCAAATTTAGCTCCTCCATCAAAAAAACATCAAAATCCAAAAAAATCGAATTTAGTTTAAAACCTCTAAATCACAATTTGACTAAAAATTTATATAAAATCCAAACTATAGGTGTTTATTTCATCTAAATTTATTCAAATTTAGTTCCTCCATCAAAAAAACTCATCAAAATCCAAGAAAATCGAATTTAGTTTAAAACCTTTAATCACCTTTTTGACTAAAAATTTATATAAAATCCGAACTATATGTGTTTATTTCATCTAAATTTATTCAAATTTAGCTCCTCCATCAAAAAACTCATCAAAATCGAAAAAAATCGAATTTAGTTTACAACCTCTAAATCACAATTTGATTAAAAATTTATATAAAATCCGAACTATAGGTGTTTATTTCATCTAAATTTATTCAAATTTAGCTCCTCCATCAAAATCCAAAAAAATCGAATTTAGGTTAAACCCTCTAAATCACAATTTGACTAAAAATTTATATAAAATCCGAACTATAGGAGTTTATTTCATCTCAATTTATTCTAATTTAGCTCCTCCATCAAAAAACTCATCAAAATCGAAAAAAATCGAATTTAGTTTACAACCTCTAAATCACAATTTGACTAAAAATTTATATAAAATCCGAACTATAGGTGTTTATTTCATCTAAATTTATTCAAATTTAGCTCCTCCATCAAAAAAACTTATCAAAATCCAAAAAAATTGAATTTAGTTTACAACCTCTAAATCACAATTTGACTAAAAATTTATATAAAATAGGTGTTTATTTCATCTCAATTTATTCAAATTTAGCTCCTCCATCAAAAAAACTCATCAAAATCCAAAAATATCGAATTTAGTTTAAAACTTCTAAATCACAATTTGACTAAAAATTTATATAAAATCCAAACTATAGGTGTTTATTTCATCTAAATTTATTCAAATTTAGTTCCTCCATCAAAAAAACTCATCAAAATCCAAGAAAATCGAATTTAGTTTAAAACCTTTAATCACCTTTTTGACTAAAAATTTATATAAAATCCGAACTATATGTGTTTATTTCATCTCAATTTATTCAAATTTAGCTCCTCCATCAAAAAACTCATCAAAATCGAAAAAAATCGAATTTAGTTTACAACCTCTAAATAATAATTTGACTAAAAATTTATATAAAATCCGAACTATAGGTGTTTATTTCATCTAAATTTATTCAAATTTAGCTCCTCCATCAAAAAAACTCATCAAAATCCAAAAAAATCGAATTTAGGTTAAACCCTCTAAATCACAATTTGACTAAAAATTTATATAAAATCCGAACTATAGGTGTTTATTTCATCTAAATTTATTCAAATTTAGCTCCTCCATCAAAAAAACATCAAAATCCAAAAAAATCGAATTTAGTTTAAACCTCTAAATCACAATTTGACAAAAAATTTACATAAAATCCAAACTATAGGTGTTTATTTCATCTAAATTTATTCAAATTTAGCTCCTCCATCAAAAAAAACTTAACAAAATCCAAAAAAATTGAATTTTGTTAAAACCCTCTAAATCACAATTTGACTAAAAATTTATATAAAATCCGATCTATAGGTGTTTATTTCATCTAAATTTATTCAAATTTAGCTCCTCCATCAAAAAACTCATCAAAATCGAAAAAGATCGAATTTAGTTTACAACCTCTAAATCACAATTTGACTAAAAATTTATATACAATCCGAACTATAGGTGTTTATTTCATCTAAATTTATTCAAATTTAGCTCCTCCATCAAAATCCAAAAAAATCGAATTTAGGTTAAACCCTCTAAATCACAATTTGACTAAAAATTTATATAAAATCCGAACTATAGGTGTTTATTTCATCTCAATTTATTCAAATTTAGCACCTCCATCAAAAAAACTCATCAAAATCCAAAAATATCGAATTTAGTTTAAAACCTCTAAATCACAAATTGACTAAAAATTTATATAAAATCCAAACTATAGGTGTTTATTTCATCTAAATTTATTCAAATTTAGCTCCTCCATCAAAAAAACTTATCAAAATCCAAAAAAATTGAATTTAGTTAAAACCCTCTAAATCACAATTTGACTAAAAATTTATATAAAATCCGATCTATAGGTGTTTATTTCATCCAAATTTATTCAAATTTAGCTCCTCCATCAAAAAACTCATCAAAATCCAAAAAAATTGAATTTAGTTAAAACCCTCTAAATCACAATTTGACTAAAAATTTATATAAAATCCGAACTATAGGTGTTTATTTCATCTAAATTTATTCAAATTTAGCTCCTCCATCAAAATCCAAAAAAATCGAATTTAGGTTAAACCCTCTAAATCACAATTTGACTAAAAATTTATATAAAATCCGAACTATAGGTGTTTATTTCATCTAAATTTATTCAAATTTAGCTCCTCCATCAAAAAACTCATCAAAATCGAAAAAAATCGAATTTAGTTTACAACCTCTAAATCACAATTTGACTAAAAATTTATATACAATCCGAACTATAGGTGTTTATTTCATCTAAATTTATTCAAATTTAGCTCCTCCATCAAAATCCAAAAAAATCGAATTTAGGTTAAACCCTCTAAATCAAAATTTGACTAAAAATTTATATACAATCCGAACTATAGGTGTTTATTTCATCTAAATTTATTCTAATTTAGCTCCTCCATCAAAAAACTCATCAAAATCGAAAAAAATCGAATTTAGTTTACAACCTCTAAATCACAATTTGACTAAAAATTTATATAAAATAGGTGTTTATTTCATCTCAATTTATTCAAATTTAGCTCCTCCATCAAAAAAACTCATCAAAATCCAAAAATATCGAATTTAGTTTAAAACCTCTAAATCACAATTTGACTAAAAATTTATATAAAATCCAAACTATAGGTGTTTATTTCATCTAAATTTATTCAAATTTAGTTCCTCCATCAAAAAAACTCATCAAAATCCAAGAAAATCGAATTTAGTTTAAAAACTTTAATCACCTTTTTGACTAAAAATTTATATAAAATCCGAACTATATGTGTTTATTTCATCTAAATTTATTCTAATTTGGCTCCTCCATCAAAAAACTCATCAAAATCGAAAAAAATCGAATTTAGTTTACAACCTCTAAATCACAATTTGACTAAAAATTTATATAAAATCCGAACTATAGGTGTTTATTTCATCTCAATTTATTCAAATTTAGCACCTCCATCAAAAAAACTCATCAAAATCCAAAAAAATCGAATTTAGGTTAAACCCTCTAAATCACAATTTGACTAAAAATTTATATAAAATCCGATCTATAGTTGCTTATTTCATCTAAATTTATTCAAATTTAGCTCCTCCATCAAAAAAACTCATCAAAATCCAAGAAAATCGAATTTAGTTTAAAACCTTTAATCACCTTTTTGACTAAAAATTTATATAAAATCCGAACTATATGTGTTTATTTCATCTAAATTTATTCAAATTTAGCTCCTCCATCAAAATCCAAAAAAATCGAATTTAGTTAAAACCCTCTAAATCACAATTGGACTAAAAATTTATATAAAATCCGAACTATAGGTGTTTATTTCATCTAAATTTATTCAAATTTAGCTCCTCCATCAAAATCCAAAAAAATCGAATTTAGGTTAAACCCTCTAAATCACAATTTGACTAAAAATTTATATAAAATCCGAACTATAGGTGTTTATTTCATCTAAATTTATTCAAATTTAGCTCCTCCATCAAAAAACTCATCAAAATCGAAAAAAATCGAATTTAGTTTACAACCTCTAAATCACAATTTGACTAAAAATTTATATACAATCCGAACTATAGGTGTTTATTTCATCTAAATTTATTCAAATTTAGCTCCTCCATCAAAATCCAAAAAAATCGAATTTAGGTTAAACCCTCTAAATCAAAATTTGACTAAAAATTTATATACAATCCGAACTATAGGTGTTTATTTCATTTAAATTTATTCTAATTTAGCTCCTCCATAAAAGAAACTCATCAAAATACAAAAAAATCGAATTTAGTTTAAAACCTTTAATCACCTTTTTGACTAAAAATTTATATAAAATCCGAACTATATGTGTTTATTTCATCTAAATTTATTCTAATTTAGCTCCTCCATCAAAAAAACTCATCAAAATCCAAAAAAATCGAATTTAGTTTAAAACCTCTAAATCACAATTTGACTAAAAATTTATATAAAATCCGAACTATAGGTGTTTATTTCATCTAAATTTATTCAAATTTAGCTCCTCCATAAAAAAAACTCATCAAAATCGAAAAAAATCGAATTTAGTTTACAACCTCTAAATCACAATTTGACTAAAAATTTATATACAATCCGAACTATAGGTGTTTATTTCATCTAAATTTATTCAAATTTAGCTCCTCCATCAAAATCCAAAAAAATCGAATTTAGGTTAAACCCTCTAAATCACAATTTGACTAAAAATTTATATAAAATCCGAACTATAGGTGTTTATTTCATCTCAATTTATTCAAATTTAGCTCCTCCATAAAAGAAACTCATCAAAATCCAAAAAAATCGAATTTAGGTTAAACCCTCTAAATCACAATTTGACTAAAAATTTATATAAAATCCGAACTATAGGTGTTTATTTCATCTAAATTTATTCAAATTTAGCTCCTCCATCAAAAAAACATCAAAATCCAAAAAAATCGAATTTAGTTTAAACCTCTAAATCACAATTTGACAAAAAATTTACATAAAATCCAAACTATAGGTGTTTATTTCATCTAAATTTATTCAAATTTAGCTCCTCCATCAAAAAAAACTTATCAAAATCCAAAAAAATTGAATTTTGTTAAAACCCTCTAAATCACAATTTGACTAAAAATTTATATAAAATCCGATCTATAGGTGTTTATTTCATCTAAATTTATTCAAATTTAGCTCCTCCATCAAAAAACTCATCAAAATCGAAAAAGATCGAATTTAGTTTACAACCTCTAAATCACAATTTGACTAAAAATTTATATACAATCCGAACTATAGGTGTTTATTTCATCTAAATTTATTCAAATTTAGCTCCTCCATCAAAATCCAAAAAAATCGAATTTAGGTTAAACCCTCTAAATCACAATTTGACTAAAAATTTATATAAAATCCGAACTATAGGTGTTTATTTCATCTCAATTTATTCAAATTTAGCACCTCCATCAAAAAAACTCATCAAAATCCAAAAATATCGAATTTAGTTTAAAACCTCTAAATCACAAATTGACTAAAAATTTATATAAAATCCAAACTATAGGTGTTTATTTCATCTAAATTTATTCAAATTTAGCTCCTCCATCAAAAAAACTTATCAAAATCCAAAAAAATTGAATTTAGTTAAAACCCTCTAAATCACAATTTGACTAAAAATTTATATAAAATCCGATCTATAGGTGTTTATTTCATCCAAATTTATTCAAATTTAGCTCCTCCATCAAAAAACTCATCAAAATCCAAAAAAATTGAATTTAGTTAAAACCCTCTAAATCACAATTTGACTAAAAATTTATATAAAATCCGAACTATAGGTGTTTATTTCATCTAAATTTATTCAAATTTAGCTCCTCCATCAAAATCCAAAAAAATCGAATTTAGGTTAAACCCTCTAAATCACAATTTGACTAAAAATTTATATAAAATCCGAACTATAGGTGTTTATTTCATCTAAATTTATTCAAATTTAGCTCCTCCATCAAAAAACTCATCAAAATCGAAAAAAATCGAATTTAGTTTACAACCTCTAAATCACAATTTGACTAAAAATTTATATACAATCCGAACTATAGGTGTTTATTTCATCTAAATTTATTCAAATTTAGCTCCTCCATCAAAATCCAAAAAAATCGAATTTAGGTTAAACCCTCTAAATCAAAATTTGACTAAAAATTTATATACAATCCGAACTATAGGTGTTTATTTCATCTAAATTTATTCTAATTTAGCTCCTCCATCAAAAAACTCATCAAAATCGAAAAAAATCGAATTTAGTTTACAACCTCTAAATCACAATTTGACTAAAAATTTATATAAAATAGGTGTTTATTTCATCTCAATTTATTCAAATTTAGCTCCTCCATCAAAAAAACTCATCAAAATCCAAAAATATCGAATTTAGTTTAAAACCTCTAAATCACAATTTGACTAAAAATTTATATAAAATCCAAACTATAGGTGTTTATTTCATCTAAATTTATTCAAATTTAGTTCCTCCATCAAAAAAACTCATCAAAATCCAAGAAAATCGAATTTAGTTTAAAAACTTTAATCACCTTTTTGACTAAAAATTTATATAAAATCCGAACTATATGTGTTTATTTCATCTAAATTTATTCTAATTTGGCTCCTCCATCAAAAAACTCATCAAAATCGAAAAAAATCGAATTTAGTTTACAACCTCTAAATCACAATTTGACTAAAAATTTATATAAAATCCGAACTATAGGTGTTTATTTCATCTCAATTTATTCAAATTTAGCACCTCCATCAAAAAAACTCATCAAAATCCAAAAAAATCGAATTTAGGTTAAACCCTCTAAATCACAATTTGACTAAAAATTTATATAAAATCCGATCTATAGTTGCTTATTTCATCTAAATTTATTCAAATTTAGCTCCTCCATCAAAAAAACTCATCAAAATCCAAGAAAATCGAATTTAGTTTAAAACCTTTAATCACCTTTTTGACTAAAAATTTATATAAAATCCGAACTATATGTGTTTATTTCATCTAAATTTATTCAAATTTAGCTCCTCCATCAAAATCCAAAAAAATCGAATTTAGTTAAAACCCTCTAAATCACAATTGGACTAAAAATTTATATAAAATCCGAACTATAGGTGTTTATTTCATCTAAATTTATTCAAATTTAGCTCCTCCATCAAAATCCAAAAAAATCGAATTTAGGTTAAACCCTCTAAATCACAATTTGACTAAAAATTTATATAAAATCCGAACTATAGGTGTTTATTTCATCTAAATTTATTCAAATTTAGCTCCTCCATCAAAAAACTCATCAAAATCGAAAAAAATCGAATTTAGTTTACAACCTCTAAATCACAATTTGACTAAAAATTTATATACAATCCGAACTATAGGTGTTTATTTCATCTAAATTTATTCAAATTTAGCTCCTCCATCAAAATCCAAAAAAATCGAATTTAGGTTAAACCCTCTAAATCAAAATTTGACTAAAAATTTATATACAATCCGAACTATAGGTGTTTATTTCATTTAAATTTATTCTAATTTAGCTCCTCCATCAAAAAAACTCATCAAAATCCAAAAAAATCGAATTTAGTTTAAAACCTCTAAATCACAATTTGACTAAAAATTTATATAAAATCCGAACTATAGGTGTTTATTTCATCTAAATTTATTCAAATTTAGCTCCTCCATAAAAAAAACTCATCAAAATCGAAAAAAATCGAATTTAGTTTACAACCTCTAAATCACAATTTGACTAAAAATTTATATACAATCCGAACTATAGGTGTTTATTTCATCTAAATTTATTCAAATTTAGCTCCTCCATCAAAATCCAAAAAAATCGAATTTAGGTTAAACCCTCTAAATCACAATTTGACTAAAAATTTATATAAAATCCGAACTATAGGTGTTTATTTCATCTCAATTTATTCAAATTTAGCTCTGTGACGCCCCAAGATTTTTCGCGCGCGGTTATTTCAACTCATTTATAAATCTATCTACAAATACGCTCAAATCTTCCACAAACCTCAATTCTTACCCCTTTACCAACGACCTTGGCCGCCTTGGCGATGTACCTTAGCGGTCCCCATCTCAAGACGGTCAATCATTAAATCTCCTTCCCTTATTCGCCCAACGCGGCACAAATTCCTCTCTTACGTCAAATCTAAACAAGTCCCTCGCCCCACAAATATCTTAAATCGAGACCACGTCTCACACCCTCTCAATGACCAAAGCAGTCAAACCCTCCGACGTCCCTTTCCTATTAAAACACCCAAAATCCATTCGAGGAGTTGAGCAATTCAAAATCCTATGTATAAAAACCCTAGTAGAAAAACTGCGAGTCCCAATATAGATCAACCTTTGCTCCCTGCAAAAACCCCAAAAGTTATCATGACACATGTTTATAATTAGCCCAAGGTGCATACTGCGCACCCCCCTTCATACTGTAAAATATTATATAAGCAGGGCAAAGTCCATACCGCGCGTACACCCCACAACCCCTTGCAAAATCATATAAATACAAGGGCCCGGAGACGGAAGTCCTCTTTCGCCGAAATACCAGGATCGAAGGGACACGCTCTCTTTCGACGAAATACCTTTGCCGAAGGAAAGCTAATTACTCGAAACCATTTAAGGTCTCGCTGATCAAAGTATCATTTAAAATAAATTCAAACACCATCAACCATCAAGTATCGTAAGAGATTATAACTACTATTAATACCACGGTATATCACCATCATCTATGACAATTGTTCACATTCTTATTGTTTCATATTGTTTCACATTACAACGCTTATTGCGTTTATATTATCTTGTATTGCTATTCACATTATTTCGTATTGCAAAGCTTATTGCGCTCATATTATCGTGTATTGCTGTTTGCATTGCTTATTAACGCCTATTGCGTAAATCATTCTATCTTATTAATATATATATTTTGTATTTCATGTTCATATTCATAACTCATAACCATTATATACATGCTATGTTCATCGCCTATCCATTATTATAAAACGTAACTATCTGCACAACGATAGTGCATTATATATTATCAAAACTATAAAGTGAATAAACAGTTTTACTTTAAATCTGTTACGAATTATTTGTGTCAATCCTTCGGCTACGAAGATCCCGAAATCCAAACAGGCTGCCGGAACAGCTGATTCCGGGCAACGACCGCAGAAAGCGTCACGGTGTTTACTAAACTTACTTACGCATAGGTTTCGCTTAACCGTATGACTAGTCAAATCTCGCGAAGTATTACATGTGTCTTTTACGATAATGCAGCGGTAAATCCGATTACCTAAGCAAACCAAAACAAGTGCTCTAACGGGTGTCTCTCCAATACAAACCAGTTCATTTAAACCTTCCCTGGTCGATTAGTGTGCAGAATTAAACATTACTCGCCTGACGTTCAAAAAACAGTTAGTGTGCAGAATTAAACATTTCTCGCCTGTCAGTCCCAAATCCATTAGTGCGTAGAATTTCACATTTCTCTCCCGCCTTCTACCTAAATCCTCAGTGTGCAGAATTGAACATTGCTCGCCTGACTCTCCTTGCATTCTCAGTGTGCAGAATTAAACATTACTCGCCTGCCGTTCGATACGATTAGTGTGCAGAATTTCACATTTCTCGCCTGACGTTCGAAATGGTTAGTGTGCAGAATTGAACATTGCTCGCCTGACTTTCCCTAAATCCTCAGTGTGCAGAATTAAACATTACTCGCCTGCCGTTCGATACGATTAGTGTGCAGAATTTCACATTTCTCGCCTGACGTTCGAAATGGTTAGTGTGCAGAATTGAACATTGCTCGCCTGACTTTCCCTAAATCCTCAGTGTGCAGAATTAAACATTACTCGCCTGCCATTCGAAACAATTAGTGTGCAGAATTTCACATTTCTCGCCTGACGCTCGAAATGGTTAGTGTGCAGAATTGAACATTGCTCGCCTGACCTTCCCTAATCTTCAATCCCCTGAATCTAACATTCTCCCGGCCGTTCGAGACGATTAGCGTGCAGAATTTCACATTTCTCGCCTGACAATCGAAAAGGCTGGTGTACAGAATTACGTCGTCAAATACCTGATTTCCTCGCCTCCCGGTGCGCTGAACTATGGATCAGCGCCTGGAATTTATGTAAAAACCCCTTTGTCATTTGTCCCATTAAATCCTTAACCCGGGACGTGACAAAATTTTTGGTGACAGCGGTGGGATCTTCGTCAACCGTTGTAAAAAGAAATTTTAATACGGTGCCCACAAGGTCCCTATATTTAGCATTCATGTGCATTGAGCACCCAAATCGGTGGGATCTTCGTCTACCGTCGAGAGAAAAGTTTCTTTGAGATGGTACCCACAAGGTCCCGACAATTAATATGTATATTGCAAGGCCACAGCAGATCGCGGTAGCGTATAGAAGCCGCGTGCTAGAAACCAAAACTACACATATGTAAACATTAATATGTCTAAAACTGCGTTTAGCTACAACGAACCAAGTCAACGAAATTTGCTTGTGCTGCTCCTGGTTGGACCCAGCAAATACGGTGACAGTATCTGAAAATTAGTACTGCCAAACGGCCTATACATTCCACAATTGCCCTCGATGCAATCAAATCTTACTTTAAACATGTCTGTGTACGGTGAAGCCGACGACTCTCCCGTAATGGATCAAGACGCGGACCCTTCCACTAACAGAATAGACACCGCGACCGTCGAATTAATGGATCGGATACAACTATTGCGGGAAAAACAAGCTGAAATCGAACGCTTGCACGCGAAACATGTCGTAAATCCGCAATCCCAAACGCGTTCGGACGTAGCCGCCGGTTCAGACGGCCCCGCGTCGGAAGATCTCTCTAGTCAAATTCAAGCCATCCGCGAAATGATGGAAAAACTTCTTATACCTCCGCCAATGGCAAACAATTTTGCTACTCCAGGTTCCTCCCGTTTCGATAGGAAACCAGTATTAAATTATAATTATATTGCGGACCAGGATCCATCGCCCCAGATCACATTGAAAGACGCCGTAGAAACGGTCCCAGAGTTTAACGGTCACAACATGTCCGTTTTGCAATTCGCGAGAGCCTGCAATAGGGCTAAGGCTCTGATTCCCTCGCACGCCGAACCCCAGCTAGCGAGGTTGTTGAGAAATAAGCTGCTAGACCATGCGTACTTGGCTGTTGAGGATCGGGTCTTCGATACCGTAAATGAATTAGTTAAACGACTTAAACGTACATTTTCCCCCGCTAAAACATCAGACCACTATCGTGGAGAACTCGCGAACGTTATCAAGGGATCCAACGAGCACATATTGGAGTACATCTCTCGCGTAAAGGACCTCCGATTCGCCATTCTAGAAGAAGATAGGGAATATTACCGCGACTTCGCGCGAAATCACCCGCAGAATCTGGATCGCCTAACTCTAGATTCTTTCGTCGATGGCCTTCCACCTCACATAAGGACGAGGCTACTACAACACCGATTCGAAACGCTCAACGAAGCGTTCGATTTAGCTGTCATTACGGACAAAGAAATTAACAGGGACCGTCTTCGATTCCCCGAGCAGAAGACGCCCAAACTAACGTGCCAGCTCTGCAACAAGACAGGTCATGACGCACGGTCCTGTTGGAGCAACCAAGGCCCGCCAGCTCAACCTTCCGAGAGGAACCCTCTAAACCACGTCGCGGAATACGGGTCCCAAGCACCCAAACCCCAGGTCCCCTATTGGGACCAGTCTCGACCTCCACCTTCCAGGCCTACGGAGCTGCGAATCTGCGGGAACTGTAAGAAGCCCGGACATGTGACTTCGGAATGCAGAAAACGCACCTTCACTATCAAAGAAGATCCTAGAGCCTTGTGGGAAACGAAGTCGGGAATTACTCCTCCGAGCGCCGATGGATGCGAATTGTGGAACGAGCCAAGCAGAAGCACACCAATTTACGATCTACCCCAAAGCACTAGCGGTATCATAAGTGTCGCTGCAGTTCAAATAAACCCGGTCGTGCTACGGCCGAGGACAAAATCCTCCTTTTCCGTACATAATCCGGACTTAAAGGAATACTCGCAAATTGTAAACTCTAGCGAGATTAACACTCCAAGTAAAACGCCCACCATCGAAGTTGAAAAATCCGACAGAAAAACTCCAGAATCCAAACCAAAAAGACCAAAAGAGACTACAACGCCTATAGGCACTACTCCCATCCACCCTCTAATAAAAAACAAGTCCCTCTTAGCCCTGGATCCTTCGATCCACGATCTCGAGGCACTCACGAAAGTGCACTCACTCTTACCCCCTGCGCTATACGCCAAACCAACCCTTCCCCTAAACTCCCAAAAGTCTCTTGCGGCTACACTGGAACTGGTAGTATTCAAAATTTCTGCGGAAGCTCCTTCAAGGACAGGAAATTTACTTAAGTTAATCTCCAAAGAGCACCCGATTCATGGGGAATGCGATAAGTTCTCCGAAGCTGCACCTCGCGTGCCAAAACAAATAAAAAATGTCCTTGGATTAACCGGATATCATAGAAGGTTTATCCTGGAATTTTCTAAAAATGCTCGCCTGTTAACCCAACTTTTGAAGAACGACCCAGCATTTAACTGGGGACCGTCCCAGCAAACCTTTTTCAACCACTTACGTTCAGTCTTGCAGAAGGAACTTATCCTGCAATACCCGAATTTTGACCTGGGATTCAACGTCGCTACAGACGACTTATCCTATACTTCCCCTGCAGTGGAGGCACGCTCCAAACGACCGCGCGACAAATGTGACGACTACTTAAAGGACTGGCCCAAACGTGGACCAAGCGGTTCCAAGAGGCCTCGGTTCTCAAAATCACCGATCCATGCGCCAACAAGTGACAGCAACCCCGTCGACTCTGCAACACCCACATCCAGCGCTCGTCAGGGAAGGAAATGCAGAAGGATTCAACCACATAGAAAGATGCGCCGGAAGATATCATCTGCAGAAATTCCATCAATTCCCTCAACAGAAATCATACATGAACGACTGCCTACAACAACAGCAGGCAACAAAAATAAATTACCCATACAGGGTTTATTCTTAAAATATTTTGTGTGCGTGCTTCTCAGCTTATACTCATCAATTAAGATCGCTGACGAAGTTATTAAAAGATTCATTTGTCACTTCGGAGCTCCTAGAGCCATTCTCACCGACCAAGTACCAAATTCTACTAGAAATTTTATAAAACCGGCACCGTGGAAATGGAAAGTCCAATAATCCCGAACCACAGCCTTTCACCCACCGTCTAACGGCTCTTTACAGAGATTGCATCTCGTTTTGACCCAATATTTAAAATTTATTATCGGTAGATACACTGACTGGGACGAATGGACCAACTTGGCCGCGTTCTCGTATAATGCCAGTGTCCGCGAGTGCACTAAATACACTCAGCGTGAACTATTATTCGGGAAATTAGCTCGGATACAGAACTGGAACCTGGTTCCTGTAGAAACCGAAAACGAAACATACCAAGGTTACCTTTCGAAACTTAGTAGGAGCCTTCGGTATAAAAGACCTGACGATCGCGATATCCACTTGCGCGAGAGTCCCGGTTGACCCCAAGCCAACACAAATTAAAATACTCTAATAAATTTCCCCCATAGATCGTTGCAACTGCAACATTCTTTGCGACCACCAGTCACGCGGCTATGCCATCCACAGGAAGGAAGGAATATCACATCCCTCCTCCCTAAAAACATCACACATCATCATCAAGGAGCCATCTCAAGACAGTCATCGCTATAGATGACTCCTTCCCATCCAACATCAGTCATCTGAGAGCAACTCCAAGATGCCACTGCCCCTTCGCCCCGTATGGACCCCCAATCTTACGAACTTCAAAGTCAACCCCGCTCCTTACGGTGAAGAAATGCAGGCATTTCTTCATATAAGGGGGGAGGTGTGACGCCCCAAGATTTTTCGCGCGCGGTTATTTCAACTCATTTATAAATCTATCTACAAATACGCTCAAATCTTCCACAAACCTCAATTCTTACCCCTTTACCAACGACCTTGGCCGCCTTGGCGATGTACCTTAGCGGTCCCCATCTCAAGACGGTCAATCATTAAATCTCCTTCCCTTATTCGCCCAACGCGGCACAAATTCCTCTCTTACGTCAAATCTAAACAAGTCCCTCGCCCCACAAATATCTTAAATCGAGACCACGTCTCACACCCTCTCAATGACCAAAGCAGTCAAACCCTCCGACGTCCCTTTCCTATTAAAACACCCAAAATCCATTCGAGGAGTTGAGCAATTCAAAATCCTATGTATAAAAACCCTAGTAGAAAAACTGCGAGTCCCAATATAGATCAACCTTTGCTCCCTGCAAAAACCCCAAAAGTTATCATGACACATGTTTATAATTAGCCCAAGGTGCATACTGCGCACCCCCCTTCATACTGTAAAATATTATATAAGCAGGGCAAAGTCCATACCGCGCGTACACCCCACAACCCCTTGCAAAATCATATAAATACAAGGGCCCGGAGACGGAAGTCCTCTTTCGCCGAAATACCAGGATCGAAGGGACACGCTCTCTTTCGACGAAATACCTTTGCCGAAGGAAAGCTAATTACTCGAAACCATTTAAGGTCTCGCTGATCAAAGTATCATTTAAAATAAATTCAAACACCATCAACCATCAAGTATCGTAAGAGATTATAACTACTATTAATACCACGGTATATCACCATCATCTATGACAATTGTTCACATTCTTATTGTTTCATATTGTTTCACATTACAACGCTTATTGCGTTTATATTATCTTGTATTGCTATTCACATTATTTCGTATTGCAAAGCTTATTGCGCTCATATTATCGTGTATTGCTGTTTGCATTGCTTATTAACGCCTATTGCGTAAATCATTCTATCTTATTAATATATATATTTTGTATTTCATGTTCATATTCATAACTCATAACCATTATATACATGCTATGTTCATCGCCTATCCATTATTATAAAACGTAACTATCTGCACAACGATAGTGCATTATATATTATCAAAACTATAAAGTGAATAAACAGTTTTACTTTAAATCTGTTACGAATTATTTGTGTCAATCCTTCGGCTACGAAGATCCCGAAATCCAAACAGGCTTCCGGAACAGCTGATTCCGGGCAACGACCGCAGAAAGCGTCACGGTGTTTACTAAACTTACTTACGCATAGGTTTCGCTTAACCGTATGACTAGTCAAATCTCGCGAAGTATTACATGTGTCTTTTACGATAATGCAGCGGTAAATCCGATTACCTAAGCAAACCAAAACAAGTGCTCTAACGGGTGTCTCTCCAATACAAACCAGTTCATTTAAACCTTCCCTGGTCGATTAGTGTGCAGAATTAAACATTACTCGCCTGACGTTCAAAAAACGGTTAGTGTGCAGAATTAAACATTTCTCGCCTGTCAGTCCCAAATCCATTAGTGCGTAGAATTTCACATTTCTCTCCCGCCTTCTACCTAAATCCTCAGTGTGCAGAATTGAACATTGCTCGCCTGACTCTCCTTGCATTCTCAGTGTGCAGAATTAAACATTACTCGCCTGCCGTTCGATACGATTAGTGTGCAGAATTTCACATTTCTCGCCTGACGTTCGAAATGGTTAGTGTGCAGAATTGAACATTGCTCGCCTGACTTTCCCTAAATCCTCAGTGTGCAGAATTAAACATTACTCGCCTGCCGTTCGATACGATTAGTGTGCAGAATTTCACATTTCTCGCCTGACGTTCGAAATGGTTAGTGTGCAGAATTGAACATTGCTCGCCTGACTTTCCCTAAATCCTCAGTGTGCAGAATTAAACATTACTCGCCTGCCATTCGAAACAATTAGTGTGCAGAATTTCACATTTCTCGCCTGACGCTCGAAATGGTTAGTGTGCAGAATTGAACATTGCTCGCCTGACCTTCCCTAATCTTCAATCCCCTGAATCTAACATTCTCCCGGCCGTTCGAGACGATTAGCGTGCAGAATTTCACATTTCTCGCCTGACAATCGAAAAGGCTGGTGTACAGAATTACGTCGTCAAATACCTGATTTCCTCGCCTCCCGGTGCGCTGAACTATGGATCAGCGCCTGGAATTTATGTAAAAACCCCTTTGTCATTTGTCCCATTAAATCCTTAACCCGGGACGTGACAGCTCCTCCATCAAAAAAACTCATCAAAATCCAAAAATATCGAATTTAGTTTAAAACCTCTAAATCACAATTTGACTAAAAATTTATATAAAATCCAAACTATAGGTGTTTATTTCATCTAAATTTATTCAAATTTAGTTCCTCCATCAAAAAAACTCATCAAAATCCAAGAAAATCGAATTTAGTTTAAAACCTTTAATCACCTTTTTGACTAAAAATTTATATAAAATCCGAACTATATGTGTTTATTTCATCTAAATTTATTCTAATTTAGCTCCTCCATCAAAAAACTCATCAAAATCGAAAAAAATCGAATTTAGTTTACAACCTCTAAATCACAATTTGACTAAAAATTTATATACAATCCGAACTATAGGTGTTTATTTCATCTAAATTTATTCAAATTTAGCTCCTCCATCAAAATCCAAAAAAATCGAATTTAGGTTAAACCCTCTAAATCACAATTTGACTAAAAATTTATATAAAATCCGAACTATAGGTGTTTATTTCATCTCAATTTATTCTAATTTAGCTCCTCCATCAAAAAACTCATCAAAATCGAAAAAAATCGAATTTAGTTTACAACCTCTAAATCACAATTTGACTAAAAATTTATATAAAATCCGAACTATAGGTGTTTATTTCATCTAAATTTATTCAAATTTAGCTCCTCCATCAAAAAAACTTATCAAAATCCAAAAAAATTGAATTTAGTTTACAACCTCTAAATCACAATTTGACTAAAAATTTATATAAAATAGGTGTTTATTTCATCTCAATTTATTCAAATTTAGCACCTCCATCAAAAAAACTCATCAAAATCCAAAAATATCGAATTTAGTTTAAAACCTTTAATCACCTTTTTGACTAAAAATTTATATAAAATCCGAACTATATGTGTTTATTTCATCTAAATTTATTCTAATTTAGCTCCTCCATCAAAAAAACTCATCAAAATCCAAGAAAATCGAATTTAGTTTAAAACCTTTAATCACCTTTTTGACTAAAAATTTATATAAAATCCGAACTATAGGTGTTTATTTCATCTAAATTTATTCAAATTTAGCTCCTCCATCAAAAAAACTTATCAAAATCCAAAAAAATTGAATTTAGTTTACAACCTCTAAATCACAATTTGACTAAAAATTTATATAAAATCCGAACTATAGGTGTTTATTTCATCTAAATTTATTCAAATTTAGCTCCTCCATCAAAAAACTCATCAAAATCGAAAAAAATCGAATTTAGTTTACAACCTCTAAATCACAATTTGACTAAAAATTTATATAAAATCCGAACTATAGGTGTTTATTTCATCTAAATTTATTCAAATTTAGCTCCTCCATCAAAATCCAAAAAAATCGAATTTAGGTTAAACCCTCTAAATCACAATTTGACTAAAAATTTATATAAAATCCGAACTATAGGTGTTTATTTCATCTCAATTTATTCAAATTTAGCTCCTCCATCAAAAAAACTCATCAAAATTCAAAAAAATCGAATTTAGTTTAAACCCTCTAAATCATAATTTGACTAAAAATTTATATAAAAACCGAACTATAGGTGTTTATTTCATCGAAATGTATTCAGATTTAGCTCCTCCATAAAAAAAACTCATCAAAATCCAAGAAAATCGAATTTAGTTTAAAACCTTTAATCACCTTTTTGACTAAAAATTTATATAAAATCCGAACTATAGGTGTTTATTTCATCTAAATTTATTCAAATTTAGCTCCTCCATCAAAAAAACTTATCAAAATCCAAAAAAATTGAATTTAGTTTACAACCTCTAAATCACAATTTGACTAAAAATTTATATAAAATCCGAACTATAGGTGTTTATTTCATCTAAATTTATTCAAATTTAGCTCCTCCATCAAAAAACTCATCAAAATCGAAAAAAATCGAATTTAGTTTACAACCTCTAAATCACAATTTGACTAAAAATTTATATAAAATCCGAACTATAGGTGTTTATTTCATCTAAATTTATTCAAATTTAGCTCCTCCATCAAAATCCAAAAAAATCGAATTTAGGTTAAACCCTCTAAATCACAATTTGACTAAAAATTTATATAAAATCCGAACTATAGGTGTTTATTTCATCTCAATTTATTCAAATTTAGCTCCTCCATCAAAAAAACTCATCAAAATCCAAAAAACTCGAATTTAGTTTACAACCTCTAAATCACAATTTGACTAAAAATTTATATAAAATCCGAAATATTGGTGTTTATTTCATCTAAATTTATTCAAATTTAGCTCCTCCATCAAAAAAACTCATCAAAATCCAAGAAAATCGAATTTAGTTTAAAACCTTTAATCACCTTTTTGACTAAAAATTTATATAAAATCCGAACTATAGGTGTTTATTTCATCTAAATTTATTCAAATTTAGCTCCTCCATCAAAAAAACTCATCAAAATCCAAAAAAATCGAATTTAGTTTAAAACCTCTAAATCACAATTTGACTAAAAATTTATATAAAATCCGAACTATAGGTGTTTATTTCATCTAAATTTATTCAAATTTAGCTCCTCCATCAAAAAAACTCATCAAAATCCAAAAAAATCGAATTTAGTTTAAAACCTCTAAATCACAATTTGACTAAAAATTTATATAAAATCCGAACTATAGGTGTTTATTTCATCTAAATTTATTCAAATTTAGCTCCTCCATCAAAATCCAAAAAAATCGAATTTAGGTTAAACCCTCTAAATCACAATTTGACTAAAAATTTATATAAAATCCGAACTATAGGTGTTTATTTCATCTCAATTTATTCAAATTTAGCTCCTCCATCAAAAAAAACTCATCAAAATCCAAAAAACTCGAATTTAGTTTACAACCTCTAAATCACAATTTGACTAAAAATTTATATAAAATCCGAAATATTGGTGTTTATTTCATCTAAATTTATTCAAATTTAGCTCCTCCATCAAAAAAACTCATCAAAATCCAAGAAAATCGAATTTAGTTTAAAACCTTTAATCACCTTTTTGACTAAAAATTTATATAAAATCCGAACTATAGGTGTTTATTTCATCTAAATTTATTCAAATTTAGCTCCTCCATCAAAAAAACTCATCAAAATCCAAAAAAATCGAATTTAGTTTAAAACCTCTAAATCACAATTTGACTAAAAATTTATATAAAATCCGAACTATAGGTGTTTATTTCATCTAAATTTATTCAAATTTAGCTCCTCCATCAAAAAAACTCATCAAAATCCAAAAAAATCGAATTTAGTTTAAAACCTCTAAATCACAATTTGACAAAAAATTTATATAAAATCCGATCTATAGTTGCTTATTTCATCTAAATTTATTCAAATTTAGCTCCTCCATCAAAAAAACTCATCAAAATCCAAGAAAATCGAATTTAGTTTAAAACCTTTAATCACCTTTTTGACTAAAAATTTATATAAAATCCGAACTATATGTGTTTATTTCATCTAAATTTATTCTAATTTAGCTCCTCCATCAAAAAAACTCATCAAAATCCAAGAAAATCGAATTTAGTTTAAAACCTTTAATCACCATTTTGACTAAAAATTTATATAAAATCCGAACTATGTGTTTATTTCATCTAAATTTATTCTAATTTAGCTCCTCCATCAAAATCCAAAAAAATCGAATTTAGGTTAAACCCTCTAAATCACAATTTGACTAAAAATTTATATAAAATCCGAACTATAGGTGTTTATTTCATCTCAATTTATTCAAATTTAGTTCCTCCATCAAAAAAACTCATCAAAATCCAAGAAAATCGAATTTAGTTTAAAACCTTTAATCACCTTTTTGACTAAAAATTTATATAAAATCCGAACTATAGGTGTTTATTTCATCTAAATTTATTCAAATTTAGCTCCTCCATCAAAAAAACTTATCAAAATCCAAAAAAATTGAATTTAGTTTACAACCTCTAAATCACAATTTGACTAAAAATTTATATAAAATCCGAACTATAGGTGTTTATTTCATCTAAATTTATTCAAATTTAGCTCCTCCATCAAAAAACTCATCAAAATCGAAAAAAATCGAATTTAGTTTACAACCTCTAAATCACAATTTGACTAAAAATTTATATAAAATCCGAACTATAGGTGTTTATTTCATCTAAATTTATTCAAATTTAGCTCCTCCATCAAAATCCAAAAAAATCGAATTTAGGTTAAACCCTCTAAATCACAATTTGACTAAAAATTTATATAAAATCCGAACTATAGGTGTTTATTTCATCTCAATTTATTCAAATTTAGCTCCTCCATCAAAAAAAACTCATCAAAATTCAAAAAAATCGAATTTAGTTTAAACCCTCTAAATCATAATTTGACTAATAATTTATATAAAAACCGAACTATAGGTGTTTATTTCATCTAAATTTATTCAAATTTAGCTCCTCCATCAAAAAAACTCATCAAAATCCAAGAAAATCGAATTTAGTTTAAAACCTTTAATCACCTTTTTGACTAAAAATTTACATAAAATCCGAACTATAGGTGTTTATTTCATCGAAATGTATTCAGATTTAGCTCCTCCATAAAAAAAACTCATCAAAATCCAAAAAACTCGAATTTAGTTTACAACCTCTAAATCACAATTTGACTAAAAATTTATATAAAATCCGAAATATTGGTGTTCATTTCATCTAAATTTATTCAAATTTAGCTCCTCCATCAAAAAACTCATCAAAATAAAAAAAAATCGAATTTAGTTTAAAACCTCTAAATCACAATTTGACTAAAAATTTATATAAAATCCGAACTATAGGTGTTTATTTCATCTAAATTTATTCAAATTTAGCTCCTCCATCAAAAAAAACTCATCAAAATCCAAGAAAATCGAATTTAGTTTAAAACCTTTAATCACCTTTTTGACTAAAAATTTATATAAAATCCGAACTATAGGTGTTTATTTCATCTAAATTTATTCAAATTTAGCTCCTCCATCAAAAAAACTCATCAAAATCCAAAAAAAATCGAATTTAGTTTAAAACCTCTAAATCACAATTTGACTAAAAATTTATATAAAATCCGAACTATAGGTGTTTATTTCATCTAAATTTATTCAAATTTAGCTCCTCCATCAAAAAAACTCGTCAAAATCCAAAAAAATCGAATTTAGTTTAAAACCTCTAAATCACAATTTGACAAAAAATTTATATAAAATCCGATATATAGTTGCTTATTTCATCTAAATTTATTCAAATTTAGCTCCTCCATCAAAAAAACTCATCAAAATCCAAGAAAATCGAATTTAGTTTAAAACCTTTAATCACCTTTTTGACTAAAAATTTATATAAAATCCGAACTATATGTGTTTATTTCATCTAAATTTATTCTAATTTAGCTCCTCCATCAAAAAAACTCATCAAAATCCAAGAAAATCGAATTTAGTTTAAAACCTTTAATCACCTTTTTGACTAAAAATTTATATAAAATCCGAACTATAGGTGTTTATTTCATCTAAATTTATTCAAATTTAGCTCCTCCATCAAAAAAACTCATCAAAATCCAAAAAAATCGAATTTAGTTTAAAACCTCTAAATCACAATTTGACTAAAAATTTATATAAAATCCGAACTATAGGTGTTTATTTCATCTAAATTTATTCAAATTTAGCTCCTCCATCAAAAAAACATCAAAATCCAAAAAAATCGAATTTAGTTTAAAACCTCTAAATCACAATTTGACAAAAAATTTACATAAAATCCAAACTATAGGTGTTTATTTCATCTAAACTTATTCAAATTTAGCTCCTCCATCAAAAAAACTTATCAAAATCCAAAAAAATTGAATTTAGTTAAAACCCTCTAAATCACAATTTGACTAAAAATTTATATAAAATCCGATCTATAGGTGTTTATTTCATCTAAATTTATTCAAATTTAGCTCCTCCATCAAAAAACTCATCAAAATCGAAAAAAATCGAATTTAGTTTACAACCTCTAAATCACAATTTGACTAAAAATTTATATACAATCCGAACTATAGGTGTTTATTTCATCTAAATTTATTCAAATTTAGCTCCTCCATCAAAATCCAAAAAAATCGAATTTAGGTTAAACCCTCTAAATCACAATTTGACTAAAAATTTATATAAAATCCGAACTACAGGTGTTTATTTCATCTCAATTTATTCAAATTTAGCACCTCCATCAAAAAAACTCATCAAAATCCAAAAATATCGAATTTAGTTTAAAACCTCTAAATCACAAATTGACTAAAAATTTATATAAAATCCAAACTATAGGTGTTTATTTCATCTAAATTTATTCAAATTTAGCTCCTCCATCAAAAAAACTTATCAAAATCCAAAAAATTGAATTTAGTTAAAACCCTCTAAATCACAATTTGACTAAAAATTTATATAAAATCCGATCTATAGATGTTTATTTCATCTAAATTTATTCAAATTTAGCTCCTCCATCAAAAAACTCATCAAGATCGAAAAAAATCGAATTTAGTTTACAACCTCTAAATCACAATTTGACTAAAAATTTATATACAATCCGAACTATAGGTGTTTATTTCATCTAAATTTATTCAAATTTAGCTCCTCCATCAAAATCCAAAAAAATCGAATTTAGGTTAAACCCTCTAAATCACAATTTGACTAAAAATTTATATAAAATCCGAACTATAGGTGTTTATTTCATCTCAATTTATTCAAATTTAGCTCCTCCATCAAAAAAACTCATCAAAATTCAAAAAAATCGAATTTAGTTTAAACCCTCTAAATCATAATTTGACTAAAAATTTATATAAAAACCGAACTATAGGTGTTTATTTCATCGAAATGTATTCAGATTTAGCTCCTCCATCAAAATCCAAAAAAATCGAATTTAGGTTAAACCCTCTAAATCACAATTTGACTAAAAATTTATATAAAATCCGAACTATAGGTGTTTATTTCATCTCAATTTATTCAAATTTAGCTCCTCCATCAAAAAAACTCATCAAAATCCAAAAAACTCGAATTTAGTTTACAACCTCTAAATCACAATTTGACTAAAAATTTATATAAAATCCGAAATATTGGTGTTTATTTCATCTAAATTTATTCAAATTTAGCTCCTCCATCAAAAAAACTCATCAAAATCCAAGAAAATCGAATTTAGTTTAAAACCTTTAATCACCTTTTTGACTAAAAATTTATATAAAATCCGAACTATAGGTGTTTATTTCATCTAAATTTATTCAAATTTAGCTCCTCCATCAAAAAAACTCATCAAAATCCAAAAAAATCGAATTTAGTTTAAAACCTCTAAATCACAATTTGACTAAAAATTTATATAAAATCCGAACTATAGGTGTTTATTTCATCTAAATTTATTCAAATTTAGCTCCTCCATCAAAAAAACTCATCAAAATCCAAAAAAATCGAATTTAGTTTAAAACCTCTAAATCACAATTTGACAAAAAATTTATATAAAATCCGATCTATAGTTGCTTATTTCATCTAAATTTATTCAAATTTAGCTCCTCCATCAAAAAAACTCATCAAAATCCAAGAAAATCGAATTTAGTTTAAAACCTTTAATCACCTTTTTGACTAAAAATTTATATAAAATCCGAACTATATGTGTTTATTTCATCTAAATTTATTCTAATTTAGCTCCTCCATCAAAAAAACTCATCAAAATCCAAGAAAATCGAATTTAGTTTAAAACCTTTAATCACCTTTTTGACTAAAAATTTATATAAAATCCGAACTATAGGTGTTTATTTCATCGAAATGTATTCAGATTTAGCTCCTCCATAAAAAAAACTCATCAAAATCCAAAAAACTCGAATTTAGTTTACAACCTCTAAATCACAATTTGACTAAAAATTTATATAAAATCCGAAATATTGGTGTTCATTTCATCTAAATTTATTCAAATTTAGCTCCTCCATCAAAAAACTCATCAAAATCAAAAAAAATCGAATTTAGTTTAAAACCTCTAAATCACAATTTGACTAAAAATTTATATAAAATCCGAACTATAGGTGTTTATTTCATCTAAATTTATTCAAATTTAGCTCCTCCATCAAAAAAACTCATCAAAATCCAAGAAAATCGAATTTAGTTTAAAACCTTTAATCACCTTTTTGACTAAAAATTTATATAAAATCCGAACTATAGGTGTTTATTTCATCTAAATTTATTCAAATTTAGCTCCTCCATCAAAAAAACTCATCAAAATCCAAAAAAATCGAATTTAGTTTAAAACCTCTAAATCACAATTTGACTAAAAATTTATATAAAATCCGAACTATAGGTGTTTATTTCATCTAAATTTATTCAAATTTAGCTCCTCCATCAAAAAAACTCATCAAAATCCAAAAAAATCGAATTTAGTTTAAAACCTCTAAATCACAATTTGACAAAAAATTTATATAAAATCCGATATATAGTTGCTTATTTCATCTAAATTTATTCAAATTTAGCTCCTCCATCAAAAAAACTCATCAAAATCCAAGAAAATCGAATTTAGTTTAAAACCTTTAATCACCTTTTTGACTAAAAATTTATATAAAATCCGAACTATATGTGTTTATTTCATCTAAATTTATTCTAATTTAGCTCCTCCATCAAAAAAACTCATCAAAATCCAAGAAAATCGAATTTAGTTTAAAACCTTTAATCACCTTTTTGACTAAAAATTTATATAAAATCCGAACTATGTGTTTATTTCATCTAAATTTATTCTAATTTAGCTCCTCCATCAAAATCCAAAAAAATCGAATTTAGGTTAAACCCTCTAAATCACAATTTGACTAAAAATTTATATAAAATCCGAACTATAGGTGTTTATTTCATCTCAATTTATTCAAATTTAGTTCCTCCATCAAAAAAACTCATCAAAATCCAAGAAAATCGAATTTAGTTTAAAACCTTTAATCACCTTTTTGACTAAAAATTTATATAAAATCCGAACTATAGGTGTTTATTTCATCTAAATTTATTCAAATTTAGCTCCTTCATCAAACAAACTTATCAAAATCCAAAAAAATTGAATTTAGTTTACAACCTCTAAATCACAATTTGACTAAAAATTTATATAAAATCCGAACTATAGGTGTTTATTTCATCTAAATTTATTCAAATTTAGCTCCTCCATCAAAAAACTCATCAAAATCGAAAAAAATCGAATTTAGTTTACAACCTCTAAATCACAATTTGACTAAAAATTTATATAAAATCCGAACTATAGGTGTTTATTTCATCTAAATTTATTCAAATTTAGCTCCTCCATCAAAAAAACTCATCAAAATCCAAGAAAATCGAATTTAGTTTAAAACCTTTAATCACCTTTTTGACTAAAAATTTATATAAAATCCGAACTATATGTGTTTATTTCATCTAAATTTATTCTAATTTAGCTCCTCCATCAAAAAAACTCATCAAAATCCAAGAAAATCGAATTTAGTTTAAAACCTTTAATCACCTTTTTGACTAAAAATTTATATAAAATCCGAACTATGTGTTTATTTCATCTAAATTTATTCTAATTTAGCTCCTCCATCAAAATCCAAAAAAATCGAATTTAGGTTAAACCCTCTAAATCACAATTTGACTAAAAATTTATATAAAATCCGAACTATAGGTGTTTATTTCATCTCAATTTATTCAAATTTAGTTCCTCCATCAAAAAAACTCATCAAAATCCAAGAAAATCGAATTTAGTTTAAAACCTTTAATCACCTTTTTGACTAAAAATTTATATAAAATCCGAACTATAGGTGTTTATTTCATCTAAATTTATTCAAATTTAGCTCCTCCATCAAAAAAACTTATCAAAATCCAAAAAAATTGAATTTAGTTTACAACCTCTAAATCACAATTTGACTAAAAATTTATATAAAATCCGAACTATAGGTGTTTATTTCATCTAAATTTATTCAAATTTAGCTCCTCCATCAAAATCCAAAAAAATCGAATTTAGGTTAAACCCTCTAAATCACAATTTGACTAAAAATTTATATAAAATCCGAACTATAGGTGTTTATTTCATCTCAATTTATTCAAATTTAGCTCCTCCATAAAAAAAACTCATCAAAATTCAAAAAAATCGAATTTAGTTTAAACCCTCTAAATCATAATTTGACTAATAATTTATATAAAAACCGAACTATAGGTGTTTATTTCATCTAAATTTATTCAAATTTAGCTCCTCCATCAAAAAAACTCATCAAAATCCAAGAAAATCGAATTTAGTTTAAAACCTTTAATCACCTTTTTGGCTAAAAATTTATATAAAATCCGAACTATAGGTGTTTATTTCATCGAAATGTATTCAGATTTAGCTCCTCCATAAAAAAAACTCATCAAAATCCAAAAAACTCGAATTTAGTTTACAACCTCTAAATCACAATTTGACTAAAAATTTATATAAAATCCGAAATATTGGTGTTCATTTCATCTAAATTTATTCAAATTTAGCTCCTCCATCAAAAAACTCATCAAAATAAAAAAAAATCGAATTTAGTTTAAAACCTCTAAATCACAATTTGACTAAAAATTTATATAAAATCCGAACTATAGGTGTTTATTTCATCTAAATTTATTCAAATTTAGCTCCTCCATCAAAAAAACTCATCAAAATCCAAGAAAATCGAATTTAGTTTAAAACCTTTAATCACCTTTTTGACTAAAAATTTATATAAAATCCGAACTATAGGTGTTTATTTCATCTAAATTTATTCAAATTTAGCTCCTCCATCAAAAAAACTCATCAAAATCCAAAAAAATCGAATTTAGTTTAAAACCTCTAAATCACAATTTGACAAAAAATTTATATAAAATCCGATATATAGTTGCTTATTTCATCTAAATTTATTCAAATTTAGCTCCTCCATCAAAAAAACTCATCAAAATTCAAGAAAATCGAATTTAGTTTAAAACCTTTAATCACCTTTTTGACTAAAAATTTATATAAAATCCGAACTATATGTGTTTATTTCATCTAAATTTATTCTAATTTAGCTCCTCCATCAAAAAAACTCATCAAAATCCAAGAAAATCGAATTTAGTTTAAAACCTTTAATCACCTTTTTGACTAAAAATTTATATAAAATCCGAACTATGTGTTTATTTCATCTAAATTTATTCTAATTTAGCTCCTCCATCAAAATCCAAAAAAATCGAATTTAGGTTAAACCCTCTAAATCACAATTTGACTAAAAATTTATATAAAATCCGAACTATAGGTGTTCATTTCATCTCAATTTATTCAAATTTAGTTCCTCCATCAAAAAAACTCATCAAAATCCAAGAAAATCGAATTTAGTTTAAAACCTTTAATCACCTTTTTGACTAAAAATTTATATAAAATCCGAACTATAGGTGTTTATTTCATCTAAATTTATTCAAATTTAGCTCCTCCATCAAAAAAACTTATCAAAATCCAAAAAAATTGAATTTAGTTTACAACCTCTAAATCACAATTTGACTAAAAATTTATATAAAATCCGAACTATAGGTGTTTATTTCATCTAAATTTATTCAAATTTAGCTCCTCCATCAAAAAACTCATCAAAATCGAAAAAAAATCGAATTTAGTTTACAACCTCTAAATCACAATTTGACTAAAAATTTATATAAAATCCGAACTATAGGTGTTTATTTCATCTAAATTTATTCAAATTTAGCTCCTCCATCAAAATCCAAAAAAATCGAATTTAGGTTAAACCCTCTAAATCACAATTTGACTAAAAATTTATATAAAATCCGAACTATAGGTGTTTATTTCATCTCAATTTATTCAAATTTAGCTCCTCCATCAAAAAAACTCATCAAAATTCAAAAAAATCGAATTTAGTTTAAACCCTCTAAATCATAATTTGACTAATAATTTATATAAAAACCGAACTATAGGTGTTTATTTCATCTAAATTTATTCAAATTTAGCTCCTCCATCAAAAAAACTCATCAAAATCCAAGAAAATCGAATTTAGTTTAAAACCTTTAATCACCTTTTTGACTAAAAATTTATATAAAATCCGAACTATAGGTGTTTATTTCATCGAAATGTATTCAGATTTAGCTCCTCCATAAAAAAAACTCATCAAAATCCAAAAAACTCGAATTTAGTTTACAACCTCTAAATCACAATTTGACTAAAAATTTATATAAAATCCGAAATATTGGTGTTCATTTCATCTAAATTTATTCAAATTTAGCTCCTCCATCAAAAAACTCATCAAAATAAAAAAAAATCGAATTTAGTTTAAAACCTCTAAATCACAATTTGACTAAAAATTTATATAAAATCCGAACTATAGGTGTTTATTTCATCTAAATTTATTCAAATTTAGCTCCTCCATAAAAAAAACTCATCAAAATCCAAGAAAATCGAATTTAGTTTAAAACCTTTAATCACCTTTTTGACTAAAAATTTATATAAAATCCGAACTATAGGTGTTTATTTCATCTAAATTTATTCAAATTTAGCTCCTCCATCAAAAAAACTCATCAAAATCCAAAAAAATCGAATTTAGTTTAAAACCTCTAAATCACAATTTGACTAAAAATTTATATAAAATCCGAACTATAGGTGTTTATTTCATCTAAATTTATTCAAATTTAGCTCCTCCATCAAAAAAACTCATCAAAATCCAAGAAAATCGAATTTAGTTTAAAACCTTTAATCACCTTTTTGACTAAAAATTTATATAAAATCCGAACTATAGGTGTTTATTTCATCTAAATTTATTCAAATTTAGCTCCTCCATCAAAAAAACTCATCAAAATCCAAAAAAATCGAATTTAGTTTAAAACCTCTAAATCACAATTTGACTAAAAATTTATATAAAATCCGAACTATAGGTGTTTATTTCATCTAAATTTATTCAAATTTAGCTCCTCCATCAAAAAAACTCATCAAAATCCAAAAAAATCGAATTTAGTTTAAAACCTCTAAATCACAATTTGACAAAAAATTTATATAAAATCCGATATATAGTTGCTTATTTCATCTAAATTTATTCAAATATAGCTCCTCCATCAAAAAAACTCATCAAAATCCAAGAAAATCGAATTTAGTTTAAAACCTTTAATCACCTTTTTGACTAAAAATTTATATAAAATCCGAACTATATGTGTTTATTTCATCTAAATTTATTCTAATTTAGCTCCTCCATCAAAAAAACTCATCAAAATCCAAGAAAATCGAATTTAGTTTAAAACCTTTAATCACCTTTTTGACTAAAAATTTATATAAAATCCGAACTATATGTGTTTATTTCATCTAAATTTATTCAAATTTAGCTCCTCCATCAAAAAACTCATCAAAATCGAAAAAAATCGAATTTAGTTTACAACCTCTAAATCACAATTTGACTAAAAATTTATATAAAATCCGAACTATAGGTGTTTATTTCATCTAAATTTATTCAAATTTAGCTCCTCCATCAAAATCCAAAAAAATCGAATTTAGGTTAAACCCTCTAAATCACAATTTGACTAAAAATTTATATAAAATCCGAACTATAGGTGTTTATTTCATCTCAATTTATTCAAATGTAGCTCCTCCATCAAAAAAACTCATCAAAATTCAAAAAAATCGAATTTAGTTTAAACCCTCTAAATCATAATTTGACTAATAATTTATATATAAACCGAACTATAGGTGTTTATTTCATCTAAATTTATTCAAATTTAGCTCCTCCATCAAAAAAACATCAAAATCCAAAAAAATCGAATTTAGTTTAAAACCTCTAAATCACAATTTGACAAAAAATTTATATAAAATCCGATCTATAGTTGCTTAATTCATCTAAATTTATTCAAATTTAGCTCCTCCATCAAAAAACTCATCAAAATCGAAAAAAATCGAATTTAGTTTAAAACCTCTAAATCACAATTTGACTAAAAATTTATATAAAATCCAAACTATAGGTGTTTATTTCATCTAAATTTATTCAAATTTAGTTCCTCCATCAAAAAAACTCATCAAAATCCAAGAAAATCGAATTTAGTTTAAAACCTTTAATCACCTTTTTGACTAAAAATTTATATAAAATCCGAACTATAGGTGTTTATTTCATCGAAATGTATTCAGATTTAGCTCCTCCATAAAAAAAACTCATCAAAATCCAAAAAACTCGAATTTAGTTTACAACCTCTAAATCACAATTTGACTAAAAATTTATATAAAATCCGAAATATTGGTGTTCATTTCATCTAAATTTATTCAAATTTAGCTCCTCCATCAAAAAACTCATCAAAATCAAAAAAAATCGAATTTAGTTTAAAACCTCTAAATCACAATTTGACTAAAAATTTATATAAAATCCGAACTATAGGTGTTTATTTCATCTAAATTTATTCAAATTTAGCTCCTCCATCAAAAAAACTCATCAAAATCCAAAAAAATCGAATTTAGTTTAAAACCTCTAAATCACAATTTGACTAAAAATTTATATAAAATCCGAACTATAGGTGTTTATTTCATCTAAATTTATTCAAATTTAGCTCCTCCATCAAAAAAACATCAAAATCCAAAAAAATCGAATTTAGTTTAAAACCTCTAAATCACAATTTGACAAAAAATTTATATAAAATCCGATCTATAGTTGCTTAATTCATCTAAATTTATTCAAATTTAGCTCCTCCATCAAAAAACTCATCAAAATCGAAAAAAATCGAATTTAGTTTAAAACCTCTAAATCACAATTTGACTAAAAATTTATATAAAATCCGAACTATAGGTGTTTATTTCATCTAAATTTATTCAAATTTAGCTCCTCCATCAAAAAAACTCATCAAAATCCAAAAAAATCGAATTTAGTTTAAAACCTCTAAATCACAATTTGACAAAAAATTTATATAAAATCCGATCTATAGTTGCTTATTTCATCTAAATTTATTCAAATTTAGCTCCTCCATCAAAAAAACTCATCAAAATCCAAGAAAATCGAATTTAGTTTAAAACCTTTAATCACCTTTTTGACTAAAAATTTATATAAAATCCGAACTATATGTGTTTATTTCATCTAAATTTATTCTAATTTAGCTCCTCCATCAAAAAAACTCATCAAAATCCAAGAAAATCGAATTTAGTTTAAAACCTTTAATCACCTTTTTGACTAAAAATTTATATAAAATCCGAACTATGTGTTTATTTCATCTAAATTTATTCTAATTTAGCTCCTCCATCAAAAAAACTCATCAAAATCCAAAAAAATCGAATTTAGTTTAAAACCTCTAAATCACAATTTGACTAAAAATTTATATAAAATCCGAACTATAGGTGTTTATTTCATCTAAATTTATTCAAATTTAGCTCCTCCATAAAAAAAACATCAAAATCCAAAAAAATCGAATTTAGTTTAAAACCTCTAAATCACAATTTGACTAAAAATTTATATAAAATCCGAACTATAGGTGTTTATTTCATCTAAATTTATTCAAATTTAGCTCCTCCATCAAAATCCAAAAAAATCGAATTTAGGTTAAACCCTCTAAATCACAATTTGACTAAAAATTTATATAAAATCCGAACTATAGGTGTTTATTTCATCTCAATTTATTCAAATTTAGCTCCTCCATCAAAAAAACTCATCAAAATCCAAGAAAATCGAATTTAGTTTAAAACCTTTAATCACCTTTTTGACTAAAAATTTATATAAAATCCGAACTATGTGTTTATTTCATCTAAATTTATTCAAATTTAGCTCCTCCATCAAAAAAACTCATCAAAATCCAAGAAAATCGAATTTAGTTTAAAACCTTTAATCACCTTTTTGACTAAAAATTTATATAAAATCCGAACTATATGTGTTTATTTCATCTAAATTTATTCTAATTTAGCTCCTCCATCAAAAAAACTCATCAAAATCCAAGAAAATCGAATTTAGTTTAAAACCTACAATCACCTTTTTGACTAAAAATTTATATAAAATCCGAACTATGTGTTTATTTCATCTAAATTTATTCTAATTTAGCTCCTCCATCAAAATCCAAAAAAATCGAATTTAGGTTAAACCCTCTAAATCACAATTTGACTAAAAATTTATATAAAATCCGAACTATAGGTGTTTATTTCATCTCAATTTATTCAAATTTAGTTCCTCCATCAAAAAAACTCATCAAAATCCAAGAAAATCGAATTTAGTTTAAAACCTTTAATCACCTTTTTGACTAAAAATTTATATAAAATCCGAACTATAGGTGTTTATTTCATCTAAATTTATTCAAATTTAGCTCCTCCATCAAAAAAACTTATCAAAATCCAAAAAAATTGAATTTAGTTTACAACCTCTAAATCACAATTTGACTAAAAATTTATATAAAATCCGAACTATAGGTGTTTATTTCATCTAAATTTATTCAAATTTAGCTCCTCCATCAAAATCCAAAAAAATCGAATTTAGGTTAAACCCTCTAAATCACAATTTGACTAAAAATTTATATAAAATCCGAACTATAGGTGTTTATTTCATCTCAATTTATTCAAATTTAGCTCCTCCATCAAAAAAACTCATCAAAATTCAAAAAAATCGAATTTAGTTTAAACCCTCTAAATCATAATTTGACTAATAATTTATATAAAAACCGAACTATAGGTGTTTATTTCATCTAAATTTATTCAAATTTAGCTCCTCCATCAAAAAAACTCATCAAAATCCAAGAAAATCGAATTTAGTTTAAAACCTTTAATCACCTTTTTGGCTAAAAATTTATATAAAATCCGAACTATAGGTGTTTATTTCATCGAAATGTATTCAGATTTAGCTCCTCCATAAAAAAAACTCATCAAAATCCAAAAAACTCGAATTTAGTTTACAACCTCTAAATCACAATTTGACTAAAAATTTATATAAAATCCGAAATATTGGTGTTCATTTCATCTAAATTTATTCAAATTTAGCTCCTCCATCAAAAAACTCATCAAAATCAAAAAAAATCGAATTTAGTTTAAAACCTCTAAATCACAATTTGACTAAAAATTTATATAAAATCCGAACTATAGGTGTTTATTTCATCTAAATTTATTCAAATTTAGCTCCTCCATCAAAAAAACTCATCAAAATCCAAGAAAATCGAATTTAGTTTAAAACCTTTAATCACCTTTTTGACTAAAAATTTATATAAAATCCGAACTATAGGTGTTTATTTCATCTAAATTTATTCAAATTTAGCTCCTCCATCAAAAAAACTCATCAAAATCCAAAAAAATCGAATTTAGTTTAAAACCTCTAAATAACAATTTGACAAAAAATTTATATAAAATCCGATATATAGTTGCTTATTTCATCTAAATTTATTCAAATTTAGCTCCTCCATCAAAAAAACTCATCAAAATTCAAGAAAATCGAATTTAGTTTAAAACCTTTAATCACCTTTTTGACTAAAAATTTATATAAAATCCGAACTATATGTGTTTATTTCATCTAAATTTATTCTAATTTAGCTCCTCCATCAAAAAAACTCATCAAAATCCAAGAAAATCGAATTTAGTTTAAAACCTTTAATCACCTTTTTGACTAAAAATTTATATAAAATCCGAACTATGTGTTTATTTCATCTAAATTTATTCTAATTTAGCTCCTCCATCAAAATCCAAAAAAATCGAATTTAGGTTAAACCCTCTAAATCACAATTTGACTAAAAATTTATATAAAATCCGAACTATAGGTGTTTATTTCATCTCAATTTATTCAAATTTAGTTCCTCCATCAAAAAAACTCATCAAAATCCAAGAAAATCGAATTTAGTTTAAAACCTTTAATCACCTTTTTGACTAAAAATTTATATAAAATCCGAACTATAGGTGTTTATTTCATCTAAATTTATTCAAATTTAGCTCCTCCATCAAAAAAACTTATCAAAATCCAAAAAAATTGAATTTAGTTTACAACCTCTAAATCACAATTTGACTAAAAATTTATATAAAATCCGAACTATAGGTGTTTATTTCATCTAAATTTATTCAAATTTAGCTCCTCCATCAAAAAACTCATCAAAATCGAAAAAAATCGAATTTAGTTTACAACCTCTAAATCACAATTTGACTAAAAATTTATATAAAATCCGAACTATAGGTGTTTATTTCATCTAAATTTATTCAAATTTAGCTCCTCCATCAAAATCCAAAAAAATCGAATTTAGGTTAAACCCTCTAAATCACAATTTGACTAAAAATTTATATAAAATCCGAACTATAGGTGTTTATTTCATCTCAATTTATTCAAATTTAGCTCCTCCATCAAAAAAACTCATCAAAATTCAAAAAAATCGAATTTAGTTTAAACCCTCTAAATCATAATTTGACTAATAATTTATATAAAAACCGAACTATAGGTGTTTATTTCATCTAAATTTATTCAAATTTAGCTCCTCCATCAAAAAAACTCATCAAAATCCAAGAAAATCGAATTTAGTTTAAAACCTTTAATCACCTTTTTGACTAAAAATTTATATAAAATCCGAACTATAGGTGTTTATTTCATCGAAATGTATTCAGATTTAGCTCCTCCATAAAAAAAACTCATCAAAATCCAAAAAACTCGAATTTAGTTTACAACCTCTAAATCACAATTTGACTAAAAATTTATATAAAATCCGAAATATTGGTGTTCATTTCATCTAAATTTATTCAAATTTAGCTCCTCCATCAAAAAACTCATCAAAATCAAAAAAAATCGAATTTAGTTTAAAACCTCTAAATCACAATTTGACTAAAAATTTATATAAAATCCGAACTATAGGTGTTTATTTCATCTAAATTTATTCAAATTTAGCTCCTCCATAAAAAAAACTCATCAAAATCCAAGAAAATCGAATTTAGTTTAAAACCTTTAATCACCTTTTTGACTAAAAATTTATATAAAATCCGAACTATAGGTGTTTATTTCATCTAAATTTATTCAAATTTAGCTCCTCCATCAAAAAAACTCATCAAAATCCAAAAAAATCGAATTTAGTTTAAAACCTCTAAATCACAATTTGACTAAAAATTTATATAAAATCCGAACTATAGGTGTTTATTTCATCTAAATTTATTCAAATTTAGCTCCTCCATCAAAAAAACTCATCAAAATCCAAGAAAATCGAATTTAGTTTAAAACCTTTAATCACCTTTTTGACTAAAAATTTATATAAAATCCGAACTATAGGTGTTTATTTCATCTAAATTTATTCAAATTTAGCTCCTCCATCAAAAAAACTCATCAAAATCCAAAAAAATCGAATTTAGTTTACAACCTCTAAATCACAATTTGACTAAAAATTTATATAAAATCCGAAATATTGGTGTTTATTTCATCTAAATTTATTCAAATTTAGCTCCTCCATCAAAAAAACTCATCAAAATCCAAGAAAATCGAATTTAGTTTAAAACCTTTAATCACCTTTTTGACTAAAAATTTATATAAAATCCGAACTATAGGTGTTTATTTCATCTAAATTTATTCAAATTTAGCTCCTCCATCAAAAAAACTCATCAAAATCCAAAAAAATCGAATTTAGTTTAAAACCTCTAAATCACAATTTGACTAAAAATTTATATAAAATCCGAACTATAGGTGTTTATTTCATCTAAATTTATTCAAATTTAGCTCCTCCATCAAAAAAACATCAAAATCCAAAAAAATCGAATTTAGTTTAAAACCTCTAAATCACAATTTGACAAAAAATTTACATAAAATCCAAACTATAGGTGTTTATTTCATCTAAATTTATTCAAATTTAGCTCCTCCATCAAAAAAACTTATCAAAATCCAAAAAAATTGAATTTAGTTAAAACCCTCTAAATCACAATTTGACTAAAAATTTATATAAAATCCGATCTATAGGTGTTTATTTCATCTAAATTTATTCAAATTTAGCTCCTCCATCAAAAAACTCATCAAAATCGAAAAAAATCGAATTTAGTTTACAACCTCTAAATCACAATTTGACTAAAAATTTATATAAAATCCGAACTATAGGTGTTTATTTCATCTCAATTTATTCAAATTTAGCTCCTCCATCAAAAAAACTCATCAAAATCCAAAAAACTCGAATTTAGTTTACAACCTCTAAATCACAATTTGACTAAAAATTTATATAAAATCCGAAATATTGGTGTTTATTTCATCTAAATTTATTCAAATTTAGCTCCTCCATCAAAATCCAAAAAAATCGAATTTAGGTTAAACCCTCTAAATCACAATTTGACTAAAAATTTATATAAAATCCGAACTATAGGTGTTTATTTCATCTCAATTTATTCAAATTTAGCTCCTCCATCAAAAAAACTCATCAAAATTCAAAAAAATCGAATTTAGTTTAAACCCTCTAAATCATAATTTGACTAATAATTTATATAAAAACCGAACTATAGGTGTTTATTTCATCTAAATTTATTCAAATTTAGCTCCTCCATCAAAAAAACTCATCAAAATCCAAGAAAATCGAATTTAGTTTAAAACCTTTAATCACCTTTTTGGCTAAAAATTTATATAAAATCCGAACTATAGGTGTTTATTTCATCGAAATGTATTCAGATTTAGCTCCTCCATAAAAAAAACTCATCAAAATCCAAAAAACTCGAATTTAGTTTACAACCTCTAAATCACAATTTGACTAAAAATTTATATAAAATCCGAAATATTGGTGTTCATTTCATCTAAATTTATTCAAATTTAGCTCCTCCATCAAAAAACTCATCAAAATCAAAAAAAATCGAATTTAGTTTAAAACCTCTAAATCACAATTTGACAAAAAATTTATATAAAATCCGATATATAGTTGCTTATTTCATCTAAATTTATTCAAATTTAGCTCCTCCATCAAAAAAACTCATCAAAATTCAAGAAAATCGAATTTAGTTTAAAACCTTTAATCACCTTTTTGACTAAAAATTTATATAAAATCCGAACTATATGTGTTTATTTCATCTAAATTTATTCTAATTTAGCTCCTCCATCAAAAAAACTCATCAAAATCCAAGAAAATCGAATTTAGTTTAAAACCTTTAATCACCTTTTTGACTAAAAATTTATATAAAATCCGAACTATGTGTTTATTTCATCTAAATTTATTCTAATTTAGCTCCTCCATCAAAATCCAAAAAAATCGAATTTAGGTTAAACCCTCTAAATCACAATTTGACTAAAAATTTATATAAAATCCGAACTATAGGTGTTTATTTCATCTCAATTTATTCAAATTTAGTTCCTCCATCAAAAAAACTCATCAAAATCCAAGAAAATCGAATTTAGTTTAAAACCTTTAATCACCTTTTTGACTAAAAATTTATATAAAATCCGAACTATAGGTGTTTATTTCATCTAAATTTATTCAAATTTAGCTCCTCCATCAAAAAAACTTATCAAAATCCAAAAAAATTGAATTTAGTTTACAACCTCTAAATCACAATTTGACTAAAAATTTATATAAAATCCGAACTATAGGTGTTTATTTCATCTAAATTTATTCAAATTTAGCTCCTCCATCAAAAAACTCATCAAAATCGAAAAAAATCGAATTTAGTTTACAACCTCTAAATCACAATTTGACTAAAAATTTATATAAAATCCGAACTATAGGTGTTTATTTCATCTAAATTTATTCAAATTTAGCTCCTCCATCAAAATCCAAAAAAATCGAATTTAGGTTAAACCCTCTAAATCACAATTTGACTAAAAATTTATATAAAATCCGAACTATAGGTGTTTATTTCATCTCAATTTATTCAAATTTAGCTCCTCCATCAAAAAAACTCATCAAAATTCAAAAAAATCGAATTTAGTTTAAACCCTCTAAATCATAATTTGACTAATAATTTATATAAAAACCGAACTATAGGTGTTTATTTCATCTAAATTTATTCAAATTTAGCTCCTCCATCAAAAAAACTCATCAAAATCCAAGAAAATCGAATTTAGTTTAAAACCTTTAATCACCTTTTTGACTAAAAATTTATATAAAATCCGAACTATAGGTGTTTATTTCATCGAAATGTATTCAGATTTAGCTCCTCCATAAAAAAAACTCATCAAAATCCAAAAAACTCGAATTTAGTTTACAACCTCTAAATCACAATTTGACTAAAAATTTATATAAAATCCGAAATATTGGTGTTCATTTCATCTAAATTTATTCAAATTTAGCTCCTCCATCAAAAAACTCATCAAAATCAAAAAAAATCGAATTTAGTTTAAAACCTCTAAATCACAATTTGACTAAAAATTTATATAAAATCCGAACTATAGGTGTTTATTTCATCTAAATTTATTCAAATTTAGCTCCTCCATAAAAAAAACTCATCAAAATCCAAGAAAATCGAATTTAGTTTAAAACCTTTAATCACCTTTTTGACTAAAAATTTATATAAAATCCGAACTATAGGTGTTTATTTCATCTAAATTTATTCAAATTTAGCTCCTCCATCAAAAAAACTCATCAAAATCCAAAAAAATCGAATTTAGTTTAAAACCTCTAAATCACAATTTGACTAAAAATTTATATAAAATCCGAACTATAGGTGTTTATTTCATCTAAATTTATTCAAATTTAGCTCCTCCATCAAAAAAACTCATCAAAATCCAAGAAAATCGAATTTAGTTTAAAACCTTTAATCACCTTTTTGACTAAAAATTTATATAAAATCCGAACTATAGGTGTTTATTTCATCTAAATTTATTCAAATTTAGCTCCTCCATCAAAAAAACTCATCAAAATCCAAAAAAATTGAATTTAGTTTACAACCTCTAAATCACAATTTGACTAAAAATTTATATAAAATCCGAAATATTGGTGTTTATTTCATCTAAATTTATTCAAATTTAGCTCCTCCATCAAAAAAACTCATCAAAATCCAAGAAAATCGAATTTAGTTTAAAACCTTTAATCACCTTTTTGACTAAAAATTTATATAAAATCCGAACTATAGGTGTTTATTTCATCTAAATTTATTCAAATTTAGCTCCTCCATCAAAAAAACTCATCAAAATCCAAAAAAATCGAATTTAGTTTAAAACCTCTAAATCACAATTTGACTAAAAATTTATATAAAATCCGAACTATAGGTGTTTATTTCATCTAAATTTATTCAAATTTAGCTCCTCCATCAAAAAAACATCAAAATCCAAAAAAATCGAATTTAGTTTAAAACCTCTAAATCACAATTTGACAAAAAATTTACATAAAATCCAAACTATAGGTGTTTATTTCATCTAAATTTATTCAAATTTAGCTCCTCCATCAAAAAAACTTATCAAAATCCAAAAAAATTGAATTTAGTTAAAACCCTCTAAATCACAATTTGACTAAAAATTTATATAAAATCCGATCTATAGGTGTTTATTTCATCTAAATTTATTCAAATTTAGCTCCTCCATCAAAAAACTCATCAAAATCGAAAAAAATCGAATTTAGTTTACAACCTCTAAATCACAATTTGACTAAAAATTTATATAAAATCCGAACTATAGGTGTTTATTTCATCTCAATTTATTCAAATTTAGCTCCTCCATCAAAAAAACTCATCAAAATCCAAAAAACTCGAATTTAGTTTACAACCTCTAAATCACAATTTGACTAAAAATTTATATAAAATCCGAAATATTGGTGTTTATTTCATCTAAATTTATTCAAATTTAGCTCCTCCATCAAAAAAACTCATCAAAATCCAAGAAAATCGAATTTAGTTTAAAACCTTTAATCACCTTTTTGACTAAAAATTTATATAAAATCCGAACTATAGGTGTTTATTTCATCTAAATTTATTCAAATTTAGCTCCTCCATCAAAAAAACTCATCAAAATCCAAAAAAATCGAATTTAGTTTAAAACCTCTAAATCACAATTTGACTAAAAATTTATATAAAATCCGAACTATAGGTGTTTATTTCATCTAAATTTATTCAAATTTAGCTCCTCCATCAAAAAAACTCATCAAAATCCAAAAAAATCGAATTTAGTTTAAAACCTCTAAATCACAATTTGACAAAAAATTTATATAAAATCCGATATATAGTTGCTTATTTCATCTAAATTTATTCAAATATAGCTCCTCCATCAAAAAAACTCATCAAAATCCAAGAAAATCGAATTTAGTTTAAAACCTTTAATCACCTTTTTGACTAAAAATTTATATAAAATCCGAACTATATGTGTTTATTTCATCTAAATTTATTCTAATTTAGCTCCTCCATCAAAAAAACTCATCAAAATCCAAGAAAATCGAATTTAGTTTAAAACCTTTAATCACCTTTTTGACTAAAAATTTATATAAAATCCGAACTATATGTGTTTATTTCATCTAAATTTATTCAAATTTAGCTCCTCCATCAAAAAACTCATCAAAATCGAAAAAAATCGAATTTAGTTTACAACCTCTAAATCACAATTTGACTAAAAATTTATATAAAATCCGAACTATAGGTGTTTATTTCATCTAAATTTATTCAAATTTAGCTCCTCCATCAAAATCCAAAAAAATCGAATTTAGGTTAAACCCTCTAAATCACAATTTGACTAAAAATTTATATAAAATCCGAACTATAGGTGTTTATTTCATCTCAATTTATTCAAATGTAGCTCCTCCATCAAAAAAACTCATCAAAATTCAAAAAAATCGAATTTAGTTTAAACCCTCTAAATCATAATTTGACTAATAATTTATATATAAACCGAACTATAGGTGTTTATTTCATCTAAATTTATTCAAATTTAGCTCCTCCATCAAAAAAACTCATCAAAATCCAAGAAAATCGAATTTAGTTTAAAACCTTTAATCACCTTTTTGACTAAAAATTTATATAAAATCCGAACTATAGGTGTTTATTTCATCGAAATGTATTCAGATTTAGCTCCTCCATAAAAAAAACTCATCAAAATCCAAAAAACTCGAATTTAGTTTACAACCTCTAAATCACAATTTGACTAAAAATTTATATAAAATCCGAAATATTGGTGTTCATTTCATCTAAATTTATTCAAATTTAGCTCCTCCATCAAAAAACTCATCAAAATCAAAAAAAATCGAATTTAGTTTAAAACCTCTAAATCACAATTTGACTAAAAATTTATATAAAATCCGAACTATAGGTGTTTATTTCATCTAAATTTATTCAAATTTAGCTCCTCCATCAAAAAAACTCATCAAAATCCAAAAAAATCGAATTTAGTTTAAAACCTCTAAATCACAATTTGACTAAAAATTTATATAAAATCCGAACTATAGGTGTTTATTTCATCTAAATTTATTCAAATTTAGCTCCTCCATCAAAAAAACATCAAAATCCAAAAAAATCGAATTTAGTTTAAAACCTCTAAATCACAATTTGACAAAAAATTTATATAAAATCCGATCTATAGTTGCTTAATTCATCTAAATTTATTCAAATTTAGCTCCTCCATCAAAAAACTCATCAAAATCGAAAAAAATCGAATTTAGTTTAAAACCTCTAAATCATAATTTGACTAAAAATTTATATAAAATCCAAACTATAGGTGTTTATTTCATCTAAATTTATTCAAATTTAGTTCCTCCATCAAAAAAACTCATCAAAATCCAAGAAAATCGAATTTAGTTTAAAACCTTTAATCACCTTTTTGACTAAAAATTTATATAAAATCCGAACTATATGTGTTTATTTCATCTAAATTTATTCAAATTTAGCTCCTCCATCAAAAAACTCATCAAAATCGAAAAAAATCGAATTTAGTTTACAACCTCTAAATCACAATTTGACTAAAAATTTATATAAAATCCGAACTATAGGTGTTTATTTCATCTAAATTTATTCAAATTTAGCTCCTCCATCAAAAAACTCATCAAAATCGAAAAAAATCGAATTTAGTTTACAACCTCTAAATCACAATTTGACTAAAAATTTATATAAAATCCGAACTATAGGTGTTTATTTCATCTAAATTTATTCAAATTTAGCTCCTCCATCAAAATCCAAAAAAATCGAATTTAGGTTAAACCCTCTAAATCACAATTTGACTAAAAATTTATATAAAATCCGAACTATAGGTGTTTATTTCATCTCAATTTATTCAAATTTAGCTCCTCCATCAAAAAAACTCATCAAAATTCAAAAAAATCGAATTTAGTTTAAACCCTCTAAATCATAATTTGACTAATAATTTATATAAAAACCGAACTATAGGTGTTTATTTCATCTAAATTTATTCAAATTTAGCTCCTCCATCAAAAAAAACTCATCAAAATCCAAGAAAATCGAATTTAGTTTAAAACCTTTAATCACCTTTTTGACTAAAAATTTATATAAAATCCGAACTATAGGTGTTTATTTCATCGAAATGTATTCAGATTTAGCTCCTCCATAAAAAAAACTCATCAAAATCCAAAAAACTCGAATTTAGTTTACAACCTCTAAATCACAATTTGACTAAAAATTTATATAAAATCCGAAATATTGGTGTTCATTTCATCTAAATTTATTCAAATTTAGCTCCTCCATCAAAAAACTCATCAAAATAAAAAAAAATCGAATTTAGTTTAAAACCTCTAAATCACAATTTGACTAAAAATTTATAAAAAATCCGAACTATAGGTGTTTATTTCATCTAAATTTATTCAAATTTAGCTCCTCCATCAAAAAAACTCATCAAAATCCAAGAAAATCGAATTTAGTTTAAAACCTTTAATCACCTTTTTGACTAAAAATTTATATAAAATCCGAACTGTAGGTGTTTATTTCATCTAAATTTATTCAAATTTAGCTCCTCCATCAAAAAAACTCATCAAAATCCAAAAAAATCGAATTTAGTTTAAAACCTCTAAATCACAATTTGACTAAAAATTTATATAAAATCCGAACTATAGGTGTTTATTTCATCTAAATTTATTCAAATTTAGCTCCTCCATCAAAAAAACTCATCAAAATCCAAAAAAATCGAATTTAGTTTAAAACCTCTAAATCACAATTTGACAAAAAATTTATATAAAATCCGATCTATAGTTGCTTATTTCATCTAAATTTATTCAAATTTAGCTCCTCCATCAAAAAAACTCATCAAAATCCAAGAAAATCGAATTTAGTTTAAAACCTTTAATCACCTTTTTGACTAAAAATTTATATAAAATCCGAACTATATGTGTTTATTTCATCTAAATTTATTCTAATTTAGCTCCTCCATCAAAAAAACTCATCAAAATCCAAGAAAATCGAATTTAGTTTAAAACCTTTAATCACCTTTTTGACTAAAAATTTATATAAAATCCGAACTATGTGTTTATTTCATCTAAATTTATTCTAATTTAGCTCCTCCATCAAAAAAACTCATCAAAATCCAAAAAAATCGAATTTAGTTTAAAACCTCTAAATCACAATTTGACTAAAAATTTATATAAAATCCGAACTATAGGTGTTTATTTCATCTAAATTTATTCAAATTTAGCTCCTCCATCAAAAAAACATCAAAATCCAAAAAAATCGAATTTAGTTTAAAACCTCTAAATCACAATTTGACAAAAAATTTACATAAAATCCAAACTATAGGTGTTTATTTCATCTAAATTTATTCAAATTTAGCTCCTCCATCAAAAAAACTTATCAAAATCCAAAAAAATTGAATTTAGTTAAAACCCTCTAAATCACAATTTGACTAAAAATTTATATAAAATCCGATCTATAGGTGTTTATTTCATCTAAATTTATTCAAATTTAGCTCCTCCATCAAAAAACTCATCAAAATCGAAAAAAAATCGAATTTAGTTTACAACCTCTAAATCACAATTTGACTAAAAATTTATATAAAATCCGAAATATTGGTGTTTATTTCATCTAAATTTATTCAAATTTAGCTCCTCCATCAAAAAAACTCATCAAAATCCAAAAAACTCGAATTTAGTTTACAACCTCTAAATCACAATTTGACTAAAAATTTATATAAAATCCGAAATATTGGTGTTTATTTCATCGAAATGTATTCAGATTTAGCTCCTCCATCAAAATCCAAAAAAATCGAATTTAGGTTAAACCCTCTAAATCACAATTTGACTAAAAATTTATATAAAATCCGAACTATAGGTGTTTATTTCATCTCAATTTATTCAAATTTAGCTCCTCCATCAAAAAAACTCATCAAAATCCAAAAAACTCGAATTTAGTTTACAACCTCTAAATCACAATTTGACTAAAAATTTATATAAAATCCGAAATATTGGTGTTTATTTCATCTAAATTTATTCAAATTTAGCTCCTCCATCAAAAAAACTCATCAAAATCCAAGAAAATCGAATTTAGTTTAAAACCTTTAATCACCTTTTTGACTAAAAATTTATATAAAATCCGAACTATAGGTGTTTATTTCATCTAAATTTATTCAAATTTAGCTCCTCCATCAAAAAAACTCATCAAAATCCAAAAAAATCGAATTTAGTTTAAAACCTCTAAATCACAATTTGACTAAAAATTTATATAAAATCCGAACTATAGGTGTTTATTTCATCTAAATTTATTCAAATTTAGCTCCTCCATCAAAAAAACATCAAAATCCAAAAAAATCGAATTTAGTTTAAAACCTCTAAATCACAATTTGACAAAAAATTTACATAAAATCCAAACTATAGGTGTTTATTTCATCTAAATTTATTCAAATTTAGCTCCTCCATCAAAAAAACTTATCAAAATCCAAAAAAATTGAATTTAGTTAAAACCCTCTAAATCACAATTTGACTAAAAATTTATATAAAATCCGATCTATAGGTGTTTATTTCATCTAAATTTATTCAAATTTAGCTCCTCCATCAAAAAACTCATCAAAATCGAAAAAAATCGAATTTAGTTTACAACCTCTAAATCACAATTTGACTAAAAATTTATATACAATCCGAACTATAGGTGTTTATTTCATCGAAATGTATTCAGATTTAGCTCCTCCATCAAAATCCAAAAAAATCGAATTTAGGTTAAACCCTCTAAATCACAATTTGACTAAAAATTTATATAAAATCCGAACTATAGTTGTTTATTTCATCTCAATTTATTCAAATTTAGCTCCTCCATCAAAAAAACTCATCAAAATCCAAAAAACTCGAATTTAGTTTACAACCTCTAAATCACAATTTGACTAAAAATTTATATAAAATCCGAAATATTGGTGTTTATTTCATCTAAATTTATTCAAATTTAGCTCCTCCATCAAAAAAACTCATCAAAATCCAAAAAACTCGAATTTAGTTTACAACCTCTAAATCACAATTTGACTAAAAATTTATATAAAATCCGAAATATTGGTGTTCATTTCATCTAAATTTATTCAAATTTAGCTCCTCCATCAAAAAACTCATCAAAATCAAAAAAAATCGAATTTAGTTTAAAACCTCTAAATCACAATTTGACTAAAAATTTATATAAAATCCGAACTATATGTGTTTATTTCATCTAAATTTATTCAAATTTAGCTCCTCCATCAAAAAAACTCATCAAAATCCAAGAAAATCGAATTTAGTTTAAAACCTTTAATCACCTTTTTGACTAAAAATTTATATAAAATCCGAACTATAGGTGTTTATTTCATCTAAATTTATTCAAATTTAGCTCCTCCATCAAAAAAACTCATCAAAATCCAAAAAAATCGAATTTAGTTTAAAACCTCTAAATCACAATTTGACAAAAAATTTATATAAAATCCGATATATAGTTGCTTATTTCATCTAAATTTATTCAAATTTAGCTCCTCCATCAAAAAAACTCATCAAAATTCAAGAAAATCGAATTTAGTTTAAAACCTTTAATCACCTTTTTGACTAAAAATTTATATAAAATCCGAACTATATGTGTTTATTTCATCTAAATTTATTCTAATTTAGCTCCTCCATCAAAAAAACTCATCAAAATCCAAGAAAATCGAATTTAGTTTAAAACCTTTAATCACCTTTTTGACTAAAAATTTATATAAAATCCGAACTATGTGTTTATTTCATCTAAATTTATTCTAATTTAGCTCCTCCATCAAAATCCAAAAAAATCGAATTTAGGTTAAACCCTCTAAATCACAATTTGACTAAAAATTTATATAAAATCCGAACTATAGGTGTTTATTTCATCTCAATTTATTCAAATTTAGTTCCTCCATCAAAAAAACTCATCAAAATCCAAGAAAATCGAATTTAGTTTAAAACCTTTAATCACCTTTTTGACTAAAAATTTATATAAAATCCGAACTATAGGTGTTTATTTCATCTAAATTTATTCAAATTTAGCTCCTCCATCAAAAAAACTTATCAAAATCCAAAAAAATTGAATTTAGTTTACAACCTCTAAATCACAATTTGACTAAAAATTTATATAAAATCCGAACTATAGGTGTTTATTTCATCTAAATTTATTCAAATTTAGCTCCTCCATCAAAAAACTCATCAAAATCGAAAAAAATCGAATTTAGTTTACAACCTCTAAATCACAATTTGACTAAAAATTTATATAAAATCCGAACTATAGGTGTTTATTTCATCTAAATTTATTCAAATTTAGCTCCTCCATCAAAATCCAAAAAAATCGAATTTAGGTTAAACCCTCTAAATCACAATTTGACTAAAAATTTATATAAAATCCGAACTATAGGTGTTTATTTCATCTCAATTTATTCAAATTTAGCTCCTCCATCAAAAAAACTCATCAAAATTCAAAAAAATCGAATTTAGTTTAAACCCTCTAAATCATAATTTGACTAATAATTTATATAAAAACCGAACTATAGGTGTTTATTTCATCTAAATTTATTCAAATTTAGCTCCTCCATCAAAAAAACTCATCAAAATCCAAGAAAATCGAATTTAGTTTAAAACCTTTAATCACCTTTTTGACTAAAAATTTATATAAAATCCGAACTATAGGTGTTTATTTCATCGAAATGTATTCAGATTTAGCTCCTCCATAAAAAAAACTCATCAAAATCCAAAAAACTCGAATTTAGTTTACAACCTCTAAATCACAATTTGACTAAAAATTTATATAAAATCCGAAATATTGGTGTTCATTTCATCTAAATTTATTCAAATTTAGCTCCTCCATCAAAAAACTCATCAAAATCAAAAAAAATCGAATTTAGTTTAAAACCTCTAAATCACAATTTGACTAAAAATTTATATAAAATCCGAACTATAGGTGTTTATTTCATCTAAATTTATTCAAATTTAGCTCCTCCATCAAAAAAACTCATCAAAATCCAAGAAAATCGAATTTAGTTTAAAACCTTTAATCACCTTTTTGACTAAAAATTTATATAAAATCCGAACTATAGGTGTTTATTCCATCTAAATTTATTCAAATTTAGCTCCTCCATCAAAAAAACTCATCAAAATCCAAAAAAATCGAATTTAGTTTACAACCTCTAAATCACAATTTGACTAAAAATTTATATAAAATCCGAAATATTGGTGTTTATTTCATCTAAATTTATTCAAATTTAGCTCCTCCATCAAAAAAACTCATCAAAATCCAAAAAAATCGAATTTAGTTTAAAACCTCTAAATCACAATTTGACTAAAAATTTATATAAAATCCGATATATAGTTGCTTATTTCATCTAAATTTATTCAAATTTAGCTCCTCCATCAAAAAAACTCATCAAAATCCAAGAAAATCGAATTTAGTTTAAAACCTTTAATCACCTTTTTGACTAAAAATTTATATAAAATCCGAACTATATGTGTTTATTTCATCTAAATTTATTCTAATTTAGCTCCTCCATCAAAAAAACTCATCAAAATCCAAGAAAATCGAATTTAGTTTAAAACCTTTAATCACCTTTTTGACTAAAAATTTATATAAAATCCGAACTATGTGTTTATTTCATCTAAATTTATTCTAATTTAGCTCCTCCATCAAAATCCAAAAAAATCGAATTTAGGTTAAACCCTCTAAATCACAATTTGACTAAAAATTTATATAAAATCCGAACTATAGGTGTTTATTTCATCTCAATTTATTCAAATTTAGTTCCTCCATCAAAAAAACTCATCAAAATCCAAGAAAATCGAATTTAGTTTAAAACCTTTAATCACCTTTTTGACTAAAAATTTATATAAAATCCGAACTATAGGTGTTTATTTCATCTAAATTTATTCAAATTTAGCTCCTTCATCAAACAAACTTATCAAAATCCAAAAAAATTGAATTTAGTTTACAACCTCTAAATCACAATTTGACTAAAAATTTATATAAAATCCGAACTATAGGTGTTTATTTCATCTAAATTTATTCAAATTTAGCTCCTCCATCAAAAAACTCATCAAAATCGAAAAAAATCGAATTTAGTTTACAACCTCTAAATCACAATTTGACTAAAAATTTATATAAAATCCGAACTATAGGTGTTTATTTCATCTAAATTTATTCAAATTTAGCTCCTCCATCAAAAAAACTCATCAAAATCCAAGAAAATCGAATTTAGTTTAAAACCTTTAATCACCTTTTTGACTAAAAATTTATATAAAATCCGAACTATATGTGTTTATTTCATCTAAATTTATTCTAATTTAGCTCCTCCATCAAAAAAACTCATCAAAATCCAAGAAAATCGAATTTAGTTTAAAACCTACAATCACCTTTTTGACTAAAAATTTATATAAAATCCGAACTATGTGTTTATTTCATCTAAATTTATTCTAATTTAGCTCCTCCATCAAAATCCAAAAAAATCGAATTTAGGTTAAACCCTCTAAATCACAATTTGACTAAAAATTTATATAAAATCCGAACTATAGGTGTTTATTTCATCTCAATTTATTCAAATTTAGTTCCTCCATCAAAAAAACTCATCAAAATCCAAGAAAATCGAATTTAGTTTAAAACCTTTAATCACCTTTTTGACTAAAAATTTATATAAAATCCGAACTATAGGTGTTTATTTCATCTAAATTTATTCAAATTTAGCTCCTCCATCAAAAAAACTTATCAAAATCCAAAAAAATTGAATTTAGTTTACAACCTCTAAATCACAATTTGACTAAAAATTTATATAAAATCCGAACTATAGGTGTTTATTTCATCTAAATTTATTCAAATTTAGCTCCTCCATCAAAATCCAAAAAAATCGAATTTAGGTTAAACCCTCTAAATCACAATTTGACTAAAAATTTATATAAAATCCGAACTATAGGTGTTTATTTCATCTCAATTTATTCAAATTTAGCTCCTCCATCAAAAAAACTCATCAAAATTCAAAAAAATCGAATTTAGTTTAAACCCTCTAAATCATAATTTGACTAATAATTTATATAAAAACCGAACTATAGGTGTTTATTTCATCTAAATTTATTCAAATTTAGCTCCTCCATCAAAAAAACTCATCAAAATCCAAGAAAATCGAATTTAGTTTAAAACCTTTAATCACCTTTTGGCTAAAAATTTATATAAAATCCGAACTATAGGTGTTTATTTCATCGAAATGTATTCAGATTTAGCTCCTCCATAAAAAAAACTCATCAAAATCCAAAAAACTCGAATTTAGTTTACAACCTCTAAATCACAATTTGACTAAAAATTTATATAAAATCCGAAATATTGGTGTTCATTTCATCTAAATTTATTCAAATTTAGCTCCTCCATCAAAAAACTCATCAAAATCAAAAAAAATCGAATTTAGTTTAAAACCTCTAAATCACAATTTGACTAAAAATTTATATAAAATCCGAACTATAGGTGTTTATTTCATCTAAATTTATTCAAATTTAGCTCCTCCATCAAAAAAACTCATCAAAATCCAAGAAAATCGAATTTAGTTTAAAACCTTTAATCACCTTTTTGACTAAAAATTTATATAAAATCCGAACTATAGGTGTTTATTTCATCTAAATTTATTCAAATTTAGCTCCTCCATCAAAAAAACTCATCAAAATCCAAAAAAATCGAATTTAGTTTAAAACCTCTAAATCACAATTTGACAAAAAATTTATATAAAATCCGATATATAGTTGCTTATTTCATCTAAATTTATTCAAATTTAGCTCCTCCATCAAAAAAACTCATCAAAATTCAAGAAAATCGAATTTAGTTTAAAACCTTTAATCACCTTTTTGACTAAAAATTTATATAAAATCCGAACTATATGTGTTTATTTCATCTAAATTTATTCTAATTTAGCTCCTCCATCAAAAAAACTCATCAAAATCCAAGAAAATCGAATTTAGTTTAAAACCTTTAATCACCTTTTTGACTAAAAATTTATATAAAATCCGAACTATGTGTTTATTTCATCTAAATTTATTCTAATTTAGCTCCTCCATCAAAATCCAAAAAAATCGAATTTAGGTTAAACCCTCTAAATCACAATTTGACTAAAAATTTATATAAAATCCGAACTATAGGTGTTTATTTCATCTCAATTTATTCAAATTTAGTTCCTCCATCAAAAAAACTCATCAAAATCCAAGAAAATCGAATTTAGTTTAAAACCTTTAATCACCTTTTTGACTAAAAATTTATATAAAATCCGAACTATAGGTGTTTATTTCATCTAAATTTATTCAAATTTAGCTCCTCCATCAAAAAAACTTATCAAAATCCAAAAAAATTGAATTTAGTTTACAACCTCTAAATCACAATTTGACTAAAAATTTATATAAAATCCGAACTATAGGTGTTTATTTCATCTAAATTTATTCAAATTTAGCTCCTCCATCAAAAAACTCATCAAAATCGAAAAAAATCGAATTTAGTTTACAACCTCTAAATCACAATTTGACTAAAAATTTATATAAAATCCGAACTATAGGTGTTTATTTCATCTAAATTTATTCAAATTTAGCTCCTCCATCAAAATCCAAAAAAATCGAATTTAGGTTAAACCCTCTAAATCACAATTTGACTAAAAATTTATATAAAATCCGAACTATAGGTGTTTATTTCATCTCAATTTATTCAAATTTAGCTCCTCCATCAAAAAAACTCATCAAAATTCAAAAAAATCGAATTTAGTTTAAACCCTCTAAATCATAATTTGACTAATAATTTATATAAAACCCGAACTATAGGTGTTTATTTCATCTAAATTTATTCAAATTTAGCTCCTCCATCAAAAAAACTCATCAAAATCCAAGAAAATCGAATTTAGTTTAAAACCTTTAATCACCTTTTTGACTAAAAATTTATATAAAATCCGAACTATAGGTGTTTATTTCATCGAAATGTATTCAGATTTAGCTCCTCCATAAAAAAAACTCATCAAAATCCAAAAAACTCGAATTTAGTTTACAACCTCTAAATCACAATTTGACTAAAAATTTATATAAAATCCGAACTATAGGTGTTTATTTCATCTAAATTTATTCAAATTTAGCTCCTCCATCAAAAAAACTCATCAAAATCCAAGAAAATCGAATTTAGTTTAAAACCTTTAATCACCTTTTTGACTAAAAATTTATATAAAATCCGAACTATAGGTGTTTATTTCATCTAAATTTATTCAAATTTAGCTCCTCCATCAAAAAAACTCATCAAAATCCAAAAAAATCGAATTTAGTTTAAAACCTCTAAATCACAATTTGACTAAAAATTTATATAAAATCCGAACTATAGGTGTTTATTTCATCTAAATTTATTCAAATTTAGCTCCTCCATCAAAAAAACTCATCAAAATCCAAAAAAATCGAATTTAGTTTAAAACCTCTAAATCACAATTTGACAAAAAATTTATATAAAATCCGATATATAGTTGCTTATTTCATCTAAATTTATTCAAATATAGCTCCTCCATCAAAAAAACTCATCAAAATCCAAGAAAATCGAATTTAGTTTAAAACCTTTAATCACCTTTTTGACTAAAAATTTATATAAAATCCGAACTATATGTGTTTATTTCATCTAAATTTATTCTAATTTAGCTCCTCCATCAAAATCCAAAAAAATCGAATTTAGGTTAAACCCTCTAAATCACAATTTGACTAAAAATTTATATAAAATCCGAACTATAGGTGTTTATTTCATCTCAATTTATTCAAATTTAGTTCCTCCATCAAAAAAACTCATCAAAATCCAAGAAAATCGAATTTAGTTTAAAACCTTTAATCACCTTTTTGACTAAAAATTTATATAAAATCCGAACTATAGGTGTTTATTTCATCTAAATTTATTCAAATTTAGCTCCTCCATCAAAAAAACTTATCAAAATCCAAAAAAATTGAATTTAGTTTACAACCTCTAAATCACAATTTGACTAAAAATTTATATAAAATCCGAACTATAGGTGTTTATTTCATCTAAATTTATTCAAATTTAGCTCCTCCATCAAAAAACTCATCAAAATCGAAAAAAATCGAATTTAGTTTACAACCTCTAAATCACAATTTGACTAAAAATTTATATAAAATCCGAACTATAGGTGTTTATTTCATCTAAATTTATTCAAATTTAGCTCCTCCATCAAAATCCAAAAAAATCGAATTTAGGTTAAACCCTCTAAATCACAATTTGACTAAAAATTTATATAAAATCCGAACTATAGGTGTTTATTTCATCTCAATTTATTCAAATTTAGCTCCTCCATCAAAAAAACTCATCAATATTCAAAAAAATCGAATTTAGTTTAAACCCTCTAAATCATAATTTGACTAATAATTTATATAAAAACCGAACTATAGGTGTTTATTTCATCTAAATTTATTCAAATTTAGCTCCTCCATCAAAAAAACTCATCAAAATCCAAGAAAATCGAATTTAGTTTAAAACCTTTAATCACCTTTTTGACTAAAAATTTATATAAAATCCGAACTATAGGTGTTTATTTCATCGAAATGTATTCAGATTTAGCTCCTCCATAAAAAAAACTCATCAAAATCCAAAAAACTCGAATTTAGTTTACAACCTCTAAATCACAATTTGACTAAAAATTTATATAAAATCCGAAATATTGGTGTTCATTTCATCTAAATTTATTCAAATTTAGCTCCTCCATCAAAAAACTCATCAAAATCAAAAAAAATCGAATTTAGTTTAAAACCTCTAAATCACAATTTGACTAAAAATTTATATAAAATCCGAACTATAGGTGTTTATTTCATCTAAATTTATTCAAATTTAGCTCCTCCATCAAAAAAACTCATCAAAATCCAAGAAAATCGAATTTAGTTTAAAACCTTTAATCACCTTTTTGACTAAAAATTTATATAAAATCCGAACTATAGGTGTTTATTTCATCTAAATTTATTCAAATTTAGCTCCTCCATCAAAAAAACTCATCAAAATCCAAAAAAATCGAATTTAGTTTACAACCTCTAAATCACAATTTGACTAAAAATTTATATAAAATCCGAAATATTGGTGTTCATTTCATCTAAATTTATTCAAATTTAGCTCCTCCATCAAAAAAACTCATCAAAATCCAAAAAAATCGAATTTAGTTTAAAACCTCTAAATCACAATTTGACTAAAAATTTATATAAAATCCGATATATAGTTGCTTATTTCATCTAAATTTATTCAAATTTAGCTCCTCCATCAAAAAAACTCATCAAAATCCAAGAAAATCGAATTTAGTTTAAAACCTTTAATCACCTTTTTGACTAAAAATTTATATAAAATCCGAACTATATGTGTTTATTTCATCTAAATTTATTCTAATTTAGCTCCTCCATCAAAAAAACTCATCAAAATCCAAGAAAATCGAATTTAGTTTAAAACCTTTAATCACCTTTTTGACTAAAAATTTATATAAAATCCGAACTATGTGTTTATTTCATCTAAATTTATTCTAATTTAGCTCCTCCATCAAAATCCAAAAAAATCGAATTTAGGTTAAACCCTCTAAATCACAATTTGACTAAAAATTTATATAAAATCCGAACTATAGGTGTTTATTTCATCTCAATTTATTCAAATTTAGTTCCTCCATCAAAAAAACTCATCAAAATCCAAGAAAATCGAATTTAGTTTAAAACCTTTAATCACCTTTTTGTCTAAAAATTTATATAAAATCCGAACTATAGGTGTTTATTTCATCTAAATTTATTCAAATTTAGCTCCTTCATCAAACAAACTTATCAAAATCCAAAAAAATTGAATTTAGTTTACAACCTCTAAATCACAATTTGACTAAAAATTTATATAAAATCCGAACTATAGGTGTTTATTTCATCTAAATTTATTCAAATTTAGCTCCTCCATCAAAAAACTCATCAAAATCGAAAAAAATCGAATTTAGTTTACAACCTCTAAATCACAATTTGACTAAAAATTTATATAAAATCCGAACTATAGGTGTTTATTTCATCTAAATTTATTCAAATTTAGCTCCTCCATCAAAAAAACTCATCAAAATCCAAGAAAATCGAATTTAGTTTAAAACCTTTAATCACCTTTTTGACTAAAAATTTATATAAAATCCGAACTATATGTGTTTATTTCATCTAAATTTATTCTAATTTAGCTCCTCCATCAAAAAAACTCATCAAAATCCAAGAAAATCGAATTTAGTTTAAAACCTACAATCACCTTTTTGACTAAAAATTTATATAAAATCCGAACTATGTGTTTATTTCATCTAAATTTATTCTAATTTAGCTCCTCCATCAAAATCCAAAAAAATCGAATTTAGGTTAAACCCTCTAAATCACAATTTGACTAAAAATTTATATAAAATCCGAACTATAGGTGTTTATTTCATCTCAATTTATTCAAATTTAGTTCCTCCATCAAAAAAACTCATCAAAATCCAAGAAAATCGAATTTAGTTTAAAACCTTTAATCACCTTTTTGACTAAAAATTTATATAAAATCCGAACTATAGGTGTTTATTTCATCTAAATTTATTCAAATTTAGCTCCTCCATCAAAAAAACTTATCAAAATCCAAAAAAATTGAATTTAGTTTACAACCTCTAAATCACAATTTGACTAAAAATTTATATAAAATCCGAACTATAGGTGTTTATTTCATCTAAATTTATTCAAATTTAGCTCCTCCATCAAAATCCAAAAAAATCGAATTTAGGTTAAACCCTCTAAATCACAATTTGACTAAAAATTTATATAAAATCCGAACTATAGGTGTTTATTTCATCTCAATTTATTCAAATTTAGCTCCTCCATCAAAAAAACTCATCAAAATTCAAAAAAATCGAATTTAGTTTAAACCCTCTAAATCATAATTTGACTAATAATTTATATAAAAACCGAACTATAGGTGTTTATTTCATCTAAATTTATTCAAATTTAGCTCCTCCATCAAAAAAACTCATCAAAATCCAAGAAAATCGAATTTAGTTTAAAACCTTTAATCACCTTTTTGGCTAAAAATTTATATAAAATCCGAACTATAGGTGTTTATTTCATCGAAATGTATTCAGATTTAGCTCCTCCATAAAAAAAACTCATCAAAATCCAAAAAACTCGAATTTAGTTTACAACCTCTAAATCACAATTTGACTAAAAATTTATATAAAATCCGAAATATTGGTGTTCATTTCATCTAAATTTATTCAAATTTAGCTCCTCCATCAAAAAACTCATCAAAATCAAAAAAAATCGAATTTAGTTTAAAACCTCTAAATCACAATTTGACTAAAAATTTATATAAAATCCGAACTATAGGTGTTTATTTCATCTAAATTTATTCAAATTTAGCTCCTCCATCAAAAAAACTCATCAAAATCCAAGAAAATCGAATTTAGTTTAAAACCTTTAATCACCTTTTTGACTAAAAATTTATATAAAATCCGAACTATAGGTGTTTATTTCATCTAAATTTATTCAAATTTAGCTCCTCCATCAAAAAAACTCATCAAAATCCAAAAAAATCGAATTTAGTTTAAAACCTCTAAATCACAATTTGACAAAAAATTTATATAAAATCCGATATATAGTTGCTTATTTCATCTAAATTTATTCAAATTTAGCTCCTCCATCAAAAAAACTCATCAAAATTCAAGAAAATCGAATTTAGTTTAAAACCTTTAATCACCTTTTTGACTAAAAATTTATATAAAATCCGAACTATATGTGTTTATTTCATCTAAATTTATTCTAATTTAGCTCCTCCATCAAAAAAACTCATCAAAATCCAAGAAAATCGAATTTAGTTTAAAACCTTTAATCACCTTTTTGACTAAAAATTTATATAAAATCCGAACTATGTGTTTATTTCATCTAAATTTATTCTAATTTAGCTCCTCCATCAAAATCCAAAAAAATCGAATTTAGGTTAAACCCTCTAAATCACAATTTGACTAAAAATTTATATAAAATCCGAACTATAGGTGTTTATTTCATCTAAATTTATTCAAATTTAGTTCCTCCATCAAAAAAACTCATCAAAATCCAAGAAAATCGAATTTAGTTTAAAACCTTTAATCACCTTTTTGACTAAAAATTTATATAAAATCCGAACTATAGGTGTTTATTTCATCTAAATTTATTCAAATTTAGCTCCTCCATCAAAAAAACTTATCAAAATCCAAAAAAATTGAATTTAGTTTACAACCTCTAAATCACAATTTGACTAAAAATTTATATAAAATCCGAACTATAGGTGTTTATTTCATCTAAATTTATTCAAATTTAGCTCCTCCATCAAAAAACTCATCAAAATCGAAAAAAATCGAATTTAGTTTACAACCTCTAAATCACAATTTGACTAAAAATTTATATAAAATCCGAACTATAGGTGTTTATTTCATCTAAATTTATTCAAATTTAGCTCCTCCATCAAAATCCAAAAAAATCGAATTTAGGTTAAACCCTCTAAATCACAATTTGACTAAAAATTTATATAAAATCCGAACTATAGGTGTTTATTTCATCTCAATTTATTCAAATTTAGCTCCTCCATCAAAAAAACTCATCAAAATTCAAAAAAATCGAATTTAGTTTAAACCCTCTAAATCATAATTTGACTAAAAATTTATATAAAAACAGAACTATAGGTGTTTATTTCATCTAAATTTATTCAAATTTAGCTCCTCCATCAAAAAAACTCATCAAAATCCAAGAAAATCGAATTTAGTTTAAAACCTTTAATCACCTTTTTGACTAAAAATTTATATAAAATCCGAACTATAGGTGTTTATTTCATCTAAATTTATTCAAATTTAGCTCCTCCATCAAAAAAACTCATCAAAATCCAAAAAAATCGAATTTAGTTTACAACCTCTAAATCACAATTTGACTAAAAATTTATATAAAATCCGAAATATTGGTGTTTATTTCATCTAAATTTATTCAAATTTAGCTCCTCCATCAAAAAAACTCATCAAAATCCAAGAAAATCGAATTTAGTTTAAAACCTTTAATCACCTTTTTGACTAAAAATTTATATAAAATCCGAACTATAGGTGTTTATTTCATCTAAATTTATTCAAATTTAGCTCCTCCATCAAAAAAACTCATCAAAATCCAAAAAAATCGAATTTAGTTTAAAACCTCTAAATCACAATTTGACTAAAAATTTATATAAAATCCGAACTATAGGTGTTTATTTCATCTAAATTTATTCAAATTTAGCTCCTCCATCAAAAAAACATCAAAATCCAAAAAAATCGAATTTAGTTTAAAACCTCTAAATCACAATTTGACAAAAAATTTACATAAAATCCAAACTATAGGTGTTTATTTCATCTAAATTTATTCAAATTTAGCTCCTCCATCAAAAAAACTTATCAAAATCCAAAAAAATTGAATTTAGTTAAAACCCTCTAAATCACAATTTGACTAAAAATTTATATAAAATCCGATCTATAGGTGTTTATTTCATCTAAATTTATTCAAATTTAGCTCCTCCATCAAAAAAACATCAAAATCCAAAAAAATCGAATTTAGTTTAAAACCTCTAAATCACAATTTGACTAAAAATTTATATAAAATCCGAACTATAGGTGTTTATTTCATCTAAATTTATTCAAATTTAGCTCCTCCATCAAAAAAACTCATCAAAATCCAAGAAAATCGAATTTAGTTTAAAACCTTTAATCACCTTTTTGACTAAAAAATTTATATAAAATCCGAACTATAGGTGTTTATTTCATCTAAATTTATTCAAATTTAGCTCCTCCATCAAAAAAACTCATCAAAATCCAAAAAAATCGAATTTAGTTTAAAACCTCTAAATCACAATTTGACAAAAAATTTATATAAAATCCGATATATAGTTGCTTATTTCATCTAAATTTATTCAAATTTAGCTCCTCCATCAAAAAAACTCATCAAAATCCAAGAAAATCGAATTTAGTTTAAAACCTTTAATCACCTTTTTGACTAAAAATTTATATAAAATCCGAACTATATGTGTTTATTTCATCTAAATTTATTCTAATTTAGCTCCTCCATCAAAAAAACTCATCAAAATCCAAGAAAATCGAATTTAGTTTAAAACCTTTAATCACCTTTTTGACTAAAAATTTATATAAAATCCGAACTATGTGTTTATTTCATCTAAATTTATTCTAATTTAGCTCCTCCATCAAAATCCAAAAAAATCGAATTTAGGTTAAACCCTCTAAATCACAATTTGACTAAAAATTTATATAAAATCCGAACTATAGGTGTTTATTTCATCTCAATTTATTCAAATTTAGTTCCTCCATCAAAAAAACTCATCAAAATCCAAGAAAATCGAATTTAGTTTAAAACCTTTAATCACCTTTTTGACTAAAAATTTATATAAAATCCGAACTATAGGTGTTTATTTCATCTAAATTTATTCAAATTTAGCTCCTCCATCAAAAAAACTTATCAAAATCCAAAAAAATTGAATTTAGTTTACAACCTCTAAATCACAATTTGACTAAAAATTTATATAAAATCCGAACTATAGGTGTTTATTTCATCTAAATTTATTCAAATTTAGCTCCTCCATCAAAAAACTCATCAAAATCGAAAAAAATCGAATTTAGTTTACAACCTCTAAATCACAATTTGACTAAAAATTTATATAAAATCCGAACTATAGGTGTTTATTTCATCTAAATTTATTCAAATTTAGCTCCTCCATCAAAATCCAAAAAAATCGAATTTAGGTTAAACCCTCTAAATCACAATTTGACTAAAAATTTATATAAAATCCGAACTATAGGTGTTTATTTCATCTCAATTTATTCAAATTTAGCTCCTCCATCAAAAAAACTCATCAAAATTCAAAAAAATCGAATTTAGTTTAAACCCTCTAAATCATAATTTGACTAATAATTTATATAAAAACAGAACTATAGGTGTTTATTTCATCTAAATTTATTCAAATTTAGCTCCTCCATCAAAAAAACTCATCAAAATCCAAGAAAATCGAATTTAGTTTAAAACCTTTAATCACCTTTTTGACTAAAAATTTATATAAAATCCGAACTATAGGTGTTTATTTCATCGAAATGTATTCAGATTTAGCTCCTCCATAAAAAAAACTCATCAAAATCCAAAAAACTCGAATTTAGTTTACAACCTCTAAATCACAATTTGACTAAAAATTTATATAAAATCCGAAATATTGGTGTTCATTTCATCTAAATTTATTCAAATTTAGCTCCTCCATCAAAAAACTCATCAAAATCAAAAAAAATCGAATTTAGTTTAAAACCTCTAAATCACAATTTGACTAAAAATTTATATAAAATCCGAACTATAGGTGTTTATTTCATCTAAATTTATTCAAATTTAGCTCCTCCATAAAAAAAACTCATCAAAATCCAAGAAAATCGAATTTAGTTTAAAACCTTTAATCACCTTTTTGACTAAAAATTTATATAAAATCCGAACTATAGGTGTTTATTTCATCTAAATTTATTCAAATTTAGCTCCTCCATCAAAAAAACTCATCAAAATCCAAAAAAATCGAATTTAGTTTAAAACCTCTAAATCACAATTTGACTAAAAATTTATATAAAATCCGAACTATAGGTGTTTATTTCATCTAAATTTATTCAAATTTAGCTCCTCCATCAAAAAAACTCATCAAAATCCAAGAAAATCGAATTTAGTTTAAAACCTTTAATCACCTTTTTGACTAAAAATTTATATAAAATCCGAACTATAGGTGTTTATTTCATCTAAATTTATTCAAATTTAGCTCCTCCATCAAAAAAACTCATCAAAATCCAAAAAAATCGAATTTAGTTTAAAACCTCTAAATCACAATTTGACTAAAAATTTATATAAAATCCGAACTATAGGTGTTTATTTCATCTAAATTTATTCAAATTTAGCTCCTCCATCAAAAAAACTCACCAAAATCCAAAAAAATCGAATTTAGTTTAAAACCTCTAAATCACAATTTGACAAAAAATTTATATAAAATCCGATATATAGTTGCTTATTTCATCTAAATTTATTCAAATATAGCTCCTCCATCAAAAAAACTCATCAAAATCCAAGAAAATCGAATTTAGTTTAAAACCTTTAATCACCTTTTTGACTAAAAATTTATATAAAATCCGAACTATAGGTGTTTATTTCATCTAAATTTATTCAAATTTAGCTCCTCCATCAAAAAAACTCATCAAAATCCAAAAAAATCGAATTTAGTTTACAACCTCTAAATCACAATTTGACTAAAAATTTATATAAAATCCGAAATATTGGTGTTTATTTCATCTAAATTTATTCAAATTTAGCTCCTCCATCAAAAAAACTCATCAAAATCCAAAAAAATCGAATTTAGTTTACAACCTCTAAATCACAATTTGACTAAAAATTTATATAAAATCCGAAATATTGGTGTTTATTTCATCTAAATTTATTCAAATTTAGCTCCTCCATCAAAAAAACTCATCAAAATCCAAAAAAATCGAATTTAGTTTAAAACCTCTAAATCACAATTTGACTAAAAATTTATATAAAATCCGATATATAGTTGCTTATTTCATCTAAATTTATTCAAATTTAGCTCCTCCATCAAAAAAACTCATCAAAATCCAAGAAAATCGAATTTAGTTTAAAACCTTTAATCACCTTTTTGACTAAAAATTTATATAAAATCCGAACTATATGTGTTTATTTCATCTAAATTTATTCTAATTTAGCTCCTCCATCAAAAAAACTCATCAAAATCCAAGAAAATCGAATTTAGTTTAAAACCTTTAATCACCTTTTTGACTAAAAATTTATATAAAATCCGAACTATGTGTTTATTTCATCTAAATTTATTCTAATTTAGCTCCTCCATCAAAATCCAAAAAAATCGAATTTAGGTTAAACCCTCTAAATCACAATTTGACTAAAAATTTATATAAAATCCGAACTATAGGTGTTTATTTCATCTCAATTTATTCAAATTTAGTTCCTCCATCAAAAAAACTCATCAAAATCCAAGAAAATCGAATTTAGTTTAAAACCTTTAATCACCTTTTTGACTAAAAATTTATATAAAATCCGAACTATAGGTGTTTATTTCATCTAAATTTATTCAAATTTAGCTCCTTCATCAAACAAACTTATCAAAATCCAAAAAAATTGAATTTAGTTTACAACCTCTAAATCACAATTTGACTAAAAATTTATATAAAATCCGAACTATAGGTGTTTATTTCATCTAAATTTATTCAAATTTAGCTCCTCCATCAAAAAACTCATCAAAATCGAAAAAAATCGAATTTAGTTTACAACCTCTAAATCACAATTTGACTAAAAATTTATATAAAATCCGAACTATAGGTGTTTATTTCATCTAAATTTATTCAAATTTAGCTCCTCCATCAAAAAAACTCATCAAAATCCAAGAAAATCGAATTTAGTTTAAAACCTTTAATCACCTTTTTGACTAAAAATTTATATAAAATCCGAACTATATGTGTTTATTTCATCTAAATTTATTCTAATTTAGCTCCTCCATCAAAAAAACTCATCAAAATCCAAGAAAATCGAATTTAGTTTAAAACCTACAATCACCTTTTTGACTAAAAATTTATATAAAATCCGAACTATGTGTTTATTTCATCTAAATTTATTCTAATTTAGCTCCTCCATCAAAATCCAAAAAAATCGAATTTAGGTTAAACCCTCTAAATCACAATTTGACTAAAAATTTATATAAAATCCGAACTATAGGTGTTTATTTCATCTCAATTTATTCAAATTTAGTTCCTCCATCAAAAAAACTCATCAAAATCCAAGAAAATCGAATTTAGTTTAAAACCTTTAATCACCTTTTTGACTAAAAATTTATATAAAATCCGAACTATAGGTGTTTATTTCATCTAAATTTATTCAAATTTAGCTCCTCCATCAAAAAAACTTATCAAAATCCAAAAAAATTGAATTTAGTTTACAACCTCTAAATCACAATTTGACTAAAAATTTATATAAAATCCGAACTATAGGTGTTTATTTCATCTAAATTTATTCAAATTTAGCTCCTCCATCAAAATCCAAAAAAATCGAATTTAGGTTAAACCCTCTAAATCACAATTTGACTAAAAATTTATATAAAATCCGAACTATAGGTGTTTATTTCATCTCAATTTATTCAAATTTAGCTCCTCCATCAAAAAAACTCATCAAAATTCAAAAAAATCGAATTTAGTTTAAACCCTCTAAATCATAATTTGACTAATAATTTATATAAAAACCGAACTATAGGTGTTTATTTCATCTAAATTTATTCAAATTTAGCTCCTCCATCAAAAAAACTCATCAAAATCCAAGAAAATCGAATTTAGTTTAAAACCTTTAATCACCTTTTTGGCTAAAAATTTATATAAAATCCGAACTATAGGTGTTTATTTCATCGAAATGTATTCAGATTTAGCTCCTCCATAAAAAAAACTCATCAAAATCCAAAAAACTCGAATTTAGTTTACAACCTCTAAATCACAATTTGACTAAAAATTTATATAAAATCCGAAATATTGGTGTTCATTTCATCTAAATTTATTCAAATTTAGCTCCTCCATCAAAAAACTCATCAAAATCAAAAAAAAATCGAATTTAGTTTAAAACCTCTAAATCACAATTTGACTAAAAATTTATATAAAATCCGAACTATAGGTGTTTATTTCATCTAAATTTATTCAAATTTAGCTCCTCCATCAAAAAAACTCATCAAAATCCAAGAAAATCGAATTTAGTTTAAAACCTTTAATCACCTTTTTGACTAAAAATTTATATAAAATCCGAACTATAGGTGTTTATTTCATCTAAATTTATTCAAATTTAGCTCCTCCATCAAAAAAACTCATCAAAATCCAAAAAAATCGAATTTAGTTTAAAACCTCTAAATCACAATTTGACAAAAAATTTATATAAAATCCGATATATAGTTGCTTATTTCATCTAAATTTATTCAAATTTAGCTCCTCCATCAAAAAAACTCATCAAAATTCAAGAAAATCGAATTTAGTTTAAAACCTTTAATCACCTTTTTGACTAAAAATTTATATAAAATCCGAACTATATGTGTTTATTTCATCTAAATTTATTCTAATTTAGCTCCTCCATCAAAAAAACTCATCAAAATCCAAGAAAATCGAATTTAGTTTAAAACCTTTAATCACCTTTTTGACTAAAAATTTATATAAAATCCGAACTATGTGTTTATTTCATCTAAATTTATTCTAATTTAGCTCCTCCATCAAAATCCAAAAAAATCGAATTTAGGTTAAACCCTCTAAATCACAATTTGACTAAAAATTTATATAAAATCCGAACTATAGGTGTTTATTTCATCTCAATTTATTCAAATTTAGTTCCTCCATCAAAAAAACTCATCAAAATCCAAGAAAATCGAATTTAGTTTAAAACCTTTAATCACCTTTTTGACTAAAAATTTATATAAAATCCGAACTATAGGTGTTTATTTCATCTAAATTTATTCAAATTTAGCTCGTCCATCAAAAAAACTTATCAAAATCCAAAAAAATTGAATTTAGTTTACAACCTCTAAATCACAATTTGACTAAAAATTTATATAAAATCCGAACTATAGGTGTTTATTTCATCTAAATTTATTCAAATTTAGCTCCTCCATCAAAAAACTCATCAAAATCGAAAAAAATCGAATTTAGTTTACAACCTCTAAATCACAATTTGACTAAAAATTTATATAAAATCCGAACTATAGGTGTTTATTTCATCTAAATTTATTCAAATTTAGCTCCTCCATCAAAATCCAAAAAAATCGAATTTAGGTTAAACCCTCTAAATCACAATTTGACTAAAAATTTATATAAAATCCGAACTATAGGTGTTTATTTCATCTCAATTTATTCAAATTTAGCTCCTCCATCAAAAAAACTCATCAAAATTCAAAAAAATCGAATTTAGTTTAAACCCTCTAAATCATAATTTGACTAATAATTTATATAAAAACCGAACTATAGGTGTTTATTTCATCTAAATTTATTCAAATTTAGCTCCTCCATCAAAAAAACTCATCAAAATCCAAGAAAATCGAATTTAGTTTAAAACCTTTAATCACCTTTTTGACTAAAAATTTATATAAAATCCGAACTATAGGTGTTTATTTCATCGAAATGTATTCAGATTTAGCTCCTCCATAAAAAAAACTCATCAAAATCCAAAAAACTCGAATTTAGTTTACAACCTCTAAATCACAATTTGACTAAAAATTTATATAAAATCCGAAATATTGGTGTTCATTTCATCTAAATTTATTCAAATTTAGCTCCTCCATCAAAAAACTCATCAAAATCAAAAAAAATCGAATTTAGTTTAAAACCTCTAAATCACAATTTGACTAAAAATTTATATAAAATCCGAACTATAGGTGTTTATTTCATCTAAATTTATTCAAATTTAGCTCCTCCATAAAAAAAACTCATCAAAATCCAAGAAAATCGAATTTAGTTTAAAACCTTTAATCACCTTTTTGACTAAAAATTTATATAAAATCCGAACTATAGGTGTTTATTTCATCTAAATTTATTCAAATTTAGCTCCTCCATCAAAAAAACTCATCAAAATCCAAAAAAATCGAATTTAGTTTAAAACCTCTAAATCACAATTTGACTAAAAATTTATATAAAATCCGAACTATAGGTGTTTATTTCATCTAAATTTATTCAAATTTAGCTCCTCCATCAAAAAAACTCATCAAAATCCAAGAAAATCGAATTTAGTTTAAAACCTTTAATCACCTTTTTGACTAAAAATTTATATAAAATCCGAACTATAGGTGTTTATTTCATCTAAATTTATTCAAATTTAGCTCCTCCATCAAAAAAACTCATCAAAATCCAAAAAAATCGAATTTAGTTTAAAACCTCTAAATCACAATTTGACTAAAAATTTATATAAAATCCGAACTATAGGTGTTTATTTCATCTAAATTTATTCAAATTTAGCTCCTCCATCAAAAAAACTCACCAAAATCCAAAAAAATCGAATTTAGTTTAAAACCTCTAAATCACAATTTGACAAAAAATTTATATAAAATCCGATATATAGTTGCTTATTTCATCTAAATTTATTCAAATATAGCTCCTCCATCAAAAAAACTCATCAAAATCCAAGAAAATCGAATTTAGTTTAAAACCTTTAATCACCTTTTTGACTAAAAATTTATATAAAATCCGAACTATATGTGTTTATTTCATCTAAATTTATTCTAATTTAGCTCCTCCATCAAAAAAACTCATCAAAATCCAAGAAAATCGAATTTAGTTTAAAACCTTTAATCACCTTTTTGACTAAAAATTTATATAAAATCCGAACTATATGTGTTTATTTCATCTAAATTTATTCAAATTTAGCTCCTCCATCAAAAAACTCATCAAAATCGAAAAAAATCGAATTTAGTTTACAACCTCTAAATCACAATTTGACTAAAAATTTATATAAAATCCGAACTATAGGTGTTTATTTCATCTAAATTTATTCAAATTTAGCTCCTCCATCAAAATCCCAAAAAAATCGAATTTAGGTTAAACCCTCTAAATCACAATTTGACTAAAAATTTATATAAAATCCGAACTATAGGTGTTTATTTCATCTCAATTTATTCAAATGTAGCTCCTCCATCAAAAAAACTCATCAAAATTCAAAAAAATCGAATTTAGTTTAAACCCTCTAAATCATAATTTGACTAATAATTTATATATAAACCGAACTATAGGTGTTTATTTCATCTAAATTTATTCAAATTTAGCTCCTCCATCAAAAAAACTCATCAAAATCCAAGAAAATCGAATTTAGTTTAAAACCTTTAATCACCTTTTTGACTAAAAATTTATATAAAATCCGAACTATAGGTGTTTATTTCATCGAAATGTATTCAGATTTAGCTCCTCCATAAAAAAAAACTCATCAAAATCCAAAAAACTCGAATTTAGTTTACAACCTCTAAATCACAATTTGACTAAAAATTTATATAAAATCCGAAATATTGGTGTTCATTTCATCTAAATTTATTCAAATTTAGCTCCTCCATCAAAAAACTCATCAAAATAAAAAAAAATCGAATTTAGTTTAAAACCTCTAAATCACAATTTGACTAAAAATTTATATAAAATCCGAACTATAGGTGTTTATTTCATCTAAATTTATTCAAATTTAGCTCCTCCATCAAAAAAACTCATCAAAATCCAAAAAAATCGAATTTAGTTTAAAACCTCTAAATCACAATTTGACTAAAAATTTATATAAAATCCGAACTATAGGTGTTTATTTCATCTAAATTTATTCAAATTTAGCTCCTCCATCAAAAAAAAATCAAAATCCAAAAAAATCTAATTTAGTTTAAAACCTCTAAATCACAATTTGACAAAAAATTTATATAAAATCCGATCTATAGTTGCTTAATTCATCTAAATTTATTCAAATTTAGCTCCTCCATCAAAAAACTCATCAAAATCGAAAAAAATCGAATTTAGTTTAAAACCTCTAAATCACAATTTGACTAAAAATTTATATAAAATCCAAACTATAGGTGTTTATTTCATCTAAATTTATTCAAATTTAGTTCCTCCATCAAAAAAACTCATCAAAATCCAAGAAAATCGAATTTAGTTTAAAACCTTTAATCACCTTTTTGACTAAAAATTTATATAAAATCCGAACTATATGTGTTTATTTCATCTAAATTTATTCAAATTTAGCTCCTCCATCAAAAAACTCATCAAAATCGAAAAAAATCGAATTTAGTTTACAACCTCTAAATCACAATTTGATTAAAAATTTATATAAAATCCGAACTATAGGTGTTTATTTCATCTAAATTTATTCAAATTTAGCTCCTCCATCAAAAAAACTTATCAAAATCCAAAAAAATTGAATTTAGTTTACAACCTCTAAATCACAATTTGACTAAAAATTTATATAAAATCCGAACTATAGGTGTTTATTTCATCTAAATTTATTCAAATTTAGCTCCTCCATCAAAAAACTCATCAAAATCGAAAAAAATCGAATTTAGTTTACAACCTCTAAATCACAATTTGACTAAAAATTTATATAAAATCCGAACTATAGGTGTTTATTTCATCTAAATTTATTCAAATTTAGCTCCTCCATCAAAATCCAAAAAAATCGAATTTAGGTTAAACCCTCTAAATCACAATTTGACTAAAAATTTATATAAAATCCGAACTATAGGTGTTTATTTCATCTCAATTTATTCAAATTTAGCTCCTCCATCAAAAAAACTCATCAAAATTCAAAAAAATCGAATTTAGTTTAAACCCTCTAAATCATAATTTGACTAATAATTTATATAAAAACCGAACTATAGGTGTTTATTTCATCTAAATTTATTCAAATTTAGCTCCTCCATCAAAAAAACTCATCAAAATCCAAGAAAATCGAATTTAGTTTAAAACCTTTAATCACCTTTTTGACTAAAAATTTATATAAAATCCGAACTATAGGTGTTTATTTCATCGAAATGTATTCAGATTTAGCTCCTCCATAAAAAAAACTCATCAAAATCCAAAAAACTCGAATTTAGTTTACAACCTCTAAATCACAATTTGACTAAAAATTTATATAAAATCCGAAATATTGGTGTTCATTTCATCTAAATTTATTCAAATTTAGCTCCTCCATCAAAAAACTCATCAAAATAAAAAAAAATCGAATTTAGTTTAAAACCTCTAAATCACAATTTGACTAAAAATTTATAAAAAATCCGAACTATAGGTGTTTATTTCATCTAAATTTATTCAAATTTAGCTCCTCCATCAAAAAAACTCATCAAAATCCAAGAAAATCGAATTTAGTTTAAAACCTTTAATCACCTTTTTGACTAAAAATTTATATAAAATCCGAACTATAGGTGTTTATTTCATCTAAATTTATTCAAATTTAGCTCCTCCATCAAAAAAACTCATCAAAATCCAAAAAAATCGAATTTAGTTTAAAACCTCTAAATCACAATTTGACTAAAAATTTATATAAAATCCGAACTATGGGTGTTTATTTCATCTAAATTTATTCAAATTTAGCTCCTCCATCAAAAAAACTCATCAAAATCCAAAAAAATCGAATTTAGTTTAAAACCTCTAAATCACAATTTGACAAAAAATTTATATAAAATCCGATCTATAGTTGCTTATTTCATCTAAATTTATTCAAATTTAGCTCCTCCATCAAAAAAACTCATCAAAATCCAAGAAAATCGAATTTAGTTTAAAACCTTTAATCACCTTTTTGACTAAAAATTTATATAAAATCCGAACTATATGTGTTTATTTCATCTAAATTTATTCTAATTTAGCTCCTCCATCAAAAAAACTCATCAAAATCCAAGAAAATCGAATTTAGTTTAAAACCTTTAATCACCTTTTTGACTAAAAATTTATATAAAATCCGAACTATGTGTTTATTTCATCTAAATTTATTCTAATTTAGCTCCTCCATCAAAAAAACTCATCAAAATCCAAAAAAATCGAATTTAGTTTAAAACCTCTAAATCACAATTTGACTAAAAATTTATATAAAATCCGAACTATAGGTGTTTATTTCATCTAAATTTATTCAAATTTAGCTCCTCCATCAAAAAAACATCAAAATCCAAAAAAATCGAATTTAGTTTAAAACCTCTAAATCACAATTTGACAAAAAATTTACATAAAATCCAAACTATAGGTGTTTATTTCATCTAAATTTATTCAAATTTAGCTCCTCCATCAAAAAAACTTATCAAAATCCAAAAAAATTGAATTTAGTTAAAACCCTCTAAATCACAATTTGACTAAAAATTTATATAAAATCCGATCTATAGGTGTTTATTTCATCTAAATTTATTCAAATTTAGCTCCTCCATCAAAAAACTCATCAAAATCGAAAAAAATCGAATTTAGTTTACAACCTCTAAATCACAATTTGACTAAAAATTTATATACAATCCGAACTATAGGTGTTTATTTCATCGAAATGTATTCAGATTTAGCTCCTCCATCAAAATCCAAAAAAATCGAATTTAGGTTAAACCCTCTAAATCACAATTTGACTAAAAATTTATATAAAATCCGAACTATAGGTGTTTATTTCATCTCAATTTATTCAAATTTAGCTCCTCCATCAAAAAAACTCATCAAAATCCAAAAAACTCGAATTTAGTTTACAACCTCTAAATCACAATTTGACTAAAAATTTATATAAAATCCGAAATATTGGTGTTTATTTCATCTAAATTTATTCAAATTTAGCTCCTCCATCAAAAAAACTCATCAAAATCCAAGAAAATCGAATTTAGTTTAAAACCTTTAATCACCTTTTTGACTAAAAATTTATATAAAATCCGAACTATAGGTGTTTATTTCATCTAAATTTATTCAAATTTAGCTCCTCCATCAAAAAAACTCATCAAAATCCAAAAAAATCGAATTTAGTTTAAAACCTCTAAATCACAATTTGACTAAAAATTTATATAAAATCCGAAGTATAGGTGTTTATTTCATCTAAATTTATTCAAATTTAGCTCCTCCATCAAAAAAACATCAAAATCCAAAAAAATCGAATTTAGTTTAAAACCTCTAAATCACAATTTGACAAAAAATTTACATAAAATCCAAACTATAGGTGTTTATTTCATCTAAATTTATTCAAATTTAGCTCCTCCATCAAAAAAACTTATCAAAATCCAAAAAAATTGAATTTAGTTAAAACCCTCTAAATCACAATTTGACTAAAAATTTATATAAAATCCGATCTATAGGTGTTTATTTCATCTAAATTTATTCAAATTTAGCTCCTCCATCAAAAAACTCATCAAAATCGAAAAAAATCGAATTTAGTTTACAACCTCTAAATCACAATTTGACTAAAAATTTATATACAATCCGAACTATAGGTGTTTATTTCATCGAAATGTATTCAGATTTAGCTCCTCCATCAAAATCCAAAAAAATCGAATTTAGGTTAAACCCTCTAAATCACAATTTGACTAAAAATTTATATAAAATCCGAACTATAGGTGTTTATTTCATCTCAATTTATTCAAATTTAGCTCCTCCATCAAAAAAACTCATCAAAATCCAAAAAACTCGAATTTAGTTTACAACCTCTAAATCACAATTTGACTAAAAATTTATATAAAATCCGAAATATTGGTGTTTATTTCATCTAAATTTATTCAAATTTAGCTCCTCCATCAAAAAAACTCATCAAAATCCAAAAAACTCGAATTTAGTTTACAACCTCTAAATCACAATTTGACTAAAAATTTATATAAAATCCGAAATATTGGTGTTCATTTCATCTAAATTTATTCAAATTTAGCTCCTCCATCAAAAAACTCATCAAAATCAAAAAAAATCGAATTTAGTTTAAAACCTCTAAATCACAATTTGACTAAAAATTTATATAAAATCCGAACTATAGGTGTTTATTTCATCTAAATTTATTCAAATTTAGCTCCTCCATCAAAAAAACTCATCAAAATCCAAGAAAATCGAATTCAGTTTAAAACCTTTAATCACCTTTTTGACTAAAAATTTATATAAAATCCGAACTATAGGTGTTTATTTCATCTAAATTTATTCAAATTTAGCTCCTCCATCAAAAAAACTCATCAAAATCCAAAAAAATCGAATTTAGTTTAAAACCTCTAAATCACAATTTGACAAAAAATTTATATAAAATCCGATATATAGTTGCTTATTTCATCTAAATTTATTCAAATTTAGCTCCTCCATCAAAAAAACTCATCAAAATTCAAGAAAATCGAATTTAGTTTAAAACCTTTAATCACCTTTTTGACTAAAAATTTATATAAAATCCGAACTATATGTGTTTATTTCATCTAAATTTATTCTAATTTAGCTCCTCCATCAAAAAAACTCATCAAAATCCAAGAAAATCGAATTTAGTTTAAAACCTTTAATCACCTTTTTGACTAAAAATTTATATAAAATCCGAACTATGTGTTTATTTCATCTAAATTTATTCTAATTTAGCTCCTCCATCAAAATCCAAAAAAATCGAATTTAGGTTAAACCCTCTAAATCACAATTTGACTAAAAATTTATATAAAATCCGAACTATAGTTGTTTATTTCATCTCAATTTATTCAAATTTAGTTCCTCCATCAAAAAAACTCATCAAAATCCAAGAAAATCGAATTTAGTTTAAAACCTTTAATCACCTTTTTGACTAAAAATTTATATAAAATCCGAACTATAGGTGTTTATTTCATCTAAATTTATTCAAATTTAGCTCCTCCATCAAAAAAACTTATCAAAATCCAAAAAAATTGAATTTAGTTTACAACCTCTAAATCACAATTTGACTAAAAATTTATATAAAATCCGAACTATAGGTGTTTATTTCATCTAAATTTATTCAAATTTAGCTCCTCCATCAAAAAACTCATCAAAATCGAAAAAAATCGAATTTAGTTTACAACCTCTAAATCACAATTTGACTAAAAATTTATATAAAATCCGAACTATAGGTGTTTATTTCATCTAAATTTATTCAAATTTAGCTCCTCCATCAAAATCCAAAAAAATCGAATTTAGGTTAAACCCTCTAAATCACAATTTGACTAAAAATTTATATAAAATCCGAACTATAGGTGTTTATTTCATCTCAATTTATTCAAATTTAGCTCCTCCATCAAAAAAACTCATCAAAATTCAAAAAAATCGAATTTAGTTTAAACCCTCTAAATCATAATTTGACTAATAATTTATATAAAAACCGAACTATAGGTGTTTATTTCATCTAAATTTATTCAAATTTAGCTCCTCCATCAAAAAAACTCATCAAAATCCAAGAAAATCGAATTTAGTTTAAAACCTTTAATCACCTTTTTGACTAAAAATTTATATAAAATCCGAACTATAGGTGTTTATTTCATCGAAATGTATTCAGATTTAGCTCCTCCATAAAAAAAACTCATCAAAATCCAAAAAACTCGAATTTAGTTTACAACCTCTAAATCACAATTTGACTAAAAATTTATATAAAATCCGAAATATTGGTGTTCATTTCATCTAAATTTATTCAAATTTAGCTCCTCCATCAAAAAACTCATCAAAATAAAAAAAAATCGAATTTAGTTTAAAACCTCTAAATCACAATTTGACTAAAAATTTATATAAAATCCGAACTATAGGTGTTTATTTCATCTAAATTTATTCAAATTTAGCTCCTCCATCAAAAAAACTCATCAAAATCCAAGAAAATCGAATTTAGTTTAAAACCTTTAATCACCTTTTTGACTAAAAATTTATATAAAATCCGAACTATAGGTGTTTATTTCATCTAAATTTATTCAAATTTAGCTCCTCCATCAAAAAAACTCATCAAAATCCAAAAAAATTGAATTTAGTTTACAACCTCTAAATCACAATTTGACTAAAAATTTATATAAAATCCGAACTATAGGTGTTTATTTCATCTAAATTTATTCAAATTTAGCTCCTCCATCAAAAAACTCATCAAAATCGAAAAAAATCGAATTTAGTTTACAACCTCTAAATCACAATTTGACTAAAAATTTATATAAAATCCGAACTATAGGTGTTTATTTCATCTAAATTTATTCAAATTTAGCTCCTCCATCAAAATCCAAAAAAATCGAATTTAGGTTAAACCCTCTAAATCACAATTTGACTAAAAATTTATATAAAATCCGAACTATAGGTGTTTATTTCATCTCAATTTATTCAAATTTAGCTCCTCCATCAAAAAAACTCATCAAAATTCAAAAAAATCGAATTTAGTTTAAACCCTCTAAATCATAATTTGACTAATAATTTATATAAAAACCGAACTATAGGTGTTTATTTCATCTAAATTTATTCAAATTTAGCTCCTCCATCAAAAAAACTCATCAAAATCCAAGAAAATCGAATTTAGTTTAAAACCTTTAATCACCTTTTTGACTAAAAATTTATATAAAATCCGAACTATAGGTGTTTATTTCATCGAAATGTATTCAGATTTAGCTCCTCCATAAAAAAAACTCATCAAAATCCAAAAAACTCGAATTTAGTTTACAACCTCTAAATCACAATTTGACTAAAAATTTATATAAAATCCGAAATATTGGTGTTCATTTCATCTAAATTTATTCAAATTTAGCTCCTCCATCAAAAAACTCATCAAAATCAAAAAAAATCGAATTTAGTTTAAAACCTCTAAATCACAATTTGACTAAAAATTTATATAAAATCCGAACTATAGGTGTTTATTTCATCTAAATTTATTCAAATTTAGCTCCTCCATCAAAAAAACTCATCAAAATCCAAGAAAATCGAATTTAGTTTAAAACCTTTAATCACCTTTTTGACTAAAAATTTATATAAAATCCGAACTATAGGTGTTTATTTCATCTAAATTTATTCAAATTTAGCTCCTCCATCAAAAAAACTCATCAAAATCCAAAAAAATCGAATTTAGTTTAAAACCTCTAAATCACAATTTGACTAAAAATTTATATAAAATCCGAACTATAGGTGTTTATTTCATCTAAATTTATTCAAATTTAGCTCCTCCATCAAAAAAACTCATCAAAATCCAAGAAAATCGAATTTAGTTTAAAACCTTTAATCACCTTTTTGACTAAAAATTTATATAAAATCCGAACTATAGGTGTTTATTTCATCTAAATTTATTCAAATTTAGCTCCTCCATCAAAAAAACTCATCAAAATCCAAAAAAATCGAATTTAGTTTAAAACCTCTAAATCACAATTTGACTAAAAATTTATATAAAATCCGAACTATAGGTGTTTATTTCATCTAAATTTATTCAAATTTAGCTCCTCCATCAAAAAAACTCATCAAAATCCAAAAAAATCGAATTTAGTTTAAAACCTCTAAATCACACTTTGACAAAAAATTTATATACAATCCGATATATAGTTGCTTATTTCATCTAAATTTATTCAAATATAGCTCCTCCATGAAAAAAACTCATCAAAATCCAAGAAAATCGAATTTAGTTTAAAACCTTTAATCACCTTTTTGACTAAAAATTTATATAAAATCCGAACTATATGTGTTTATTTCATCTAAATTTATTCTAATTTAGCTCCTCCATCAAAAAAACTCATCAAAATCCAAGAAAATCGAATTTAGTTTAAAACCTTTAATCACCTTTTTGACTAAAAATTTATATAAAATCCGAACTATATGTGTTTATTTCATCTAAATTTATTCAAATTTAGCTCCTCCATCAAAAAACTCATCAAAATCGAAAAAAATCGAATTTAGTTTACAACCTCTAAATCACAATTTGACTAAAAATTTATATAAAATCCGAACTATAGGTGTTTATTTCATCTAAATTTATTCAAATTTAGCTCCTCCATCAAAATCCAAAAAAATCGAATTTAGGTTAAACCCTCTAAATCACAATTTGACTAAAAATTTATATAAAATCCGAACTATAGGTGTTTATTTCATCTCAATTTATTCAAATGTAGCTCCTCCATCAAAAAAACTCATCAAAATTCAAAAAAATCGAATTTAGTTTAAACTTTCTAAATCATAATTTGACTAATAATTTATATATAAACCGAACTATAGGTGTTTATTTCATCTAAATTTATTCAAATTTAGCTCCTCCATCAAAAAAACTCATCAAAATCCAAGAAAATCGAATTTAGTTTAAAACCTTTAATCACCTTTTTGACTAAAAATTTATATAAAATCCGAACTATAGGTGTTTATTTCATCGAAATGTATTCAGATTTAGCTCCTCCATAAAAAAAACTCATCAAAATCCAAAAAACTCGAATTTAGTTTACAACCTCTAAATCACAATTTGACTAAAAATTTATATAAAATCCGAAATATTGGTGTTCATTTCATCTAAATTTATTCAAATTTAGCTCCTCCATCAAAAAACTCATCAAAATCAAAAAAAATCGAATTTAGTTTAAAACCTCTAAATCACAATTTGACTAAAAATTTATATAAAATCCGAACTATAGGTGTTTATTTCATCTAAATTTATTCAAATTTAGCTCCTCCATCAAAAAAACTCATCAAAATCCAAAAAAATCGAATTTAGTTTAAAACCTCTAAATCACAATTTGACTAAAAATTTATATAAAATCCGAACTATAGGTGTTTATTTCATCTAAATTTATTCAAATTTAGCTCCTCCATCAAAAAAACATCAAAATCCAAAAAAATCGAATTTAGTTTAAAACCTCTAAATCACAATTTGACAAAAAATTTATATAAAATCCGATCTATAGTTGCTTAATTCATCTAAATTTATTCAAATTTAGCTCCTCCATCAAAAAACTCATCAAAATCGAAAAAAATCGAATTTAGTTTAAAACCTCTAAATCACAATTTGACTAAAAATTTATATAAAATCCAAACTATAGGTGTTTATTTCATCTAAATTTATTCAAATTTAGTTCCTCCATCAAAAAAACTCATCAAAATCCAAGAAAATCGAATTTAGTTTAAAACCTTTAATCACCTTTTTGACTAAAAATTTATATAAAATCCGAACTATATGTGTTTATTTCATCTAAATTTATTCAAATTTAGCTCCTCCATCAAAAAACTCATCAAAATCGAAAAAAATCGAATTTAGTTTACAACCTCTAAATCACAATTTGATTAAAAATTTATATAAAATCCGAACTATAGGTGTTTATTTCATCTAAATTTATTCAAATTTAGCTCCTCCATCAAAAAAACTTATCAAAATCCAAAAAAATTGAATTTAGTTTACAACCTCTAAATCACAATTTGACTAAAAATTTATATAAAATCCGAACTATAGGTGTTTATTTCATCTAAATTTATTCAAATTTAGCTCCTCCATCAAAGAAACTCATCAAAATCCAAAAAAATCGAATTTAGTTTAAACCCTCTAAATCATAATTTGACTAATAATTTATATAAAAACCGAACTATAGGTGTTTATTTCATCTAAATTTATTCAAATTTAGCTCCTCCATCAAAAAAACTCATCAAAATCCAAGAAAATCGAATTTAGTTTAAAACCTTTAATCACCTTTTTGACTAAAAATTTATATAAAATCCGAACTATAGGTGTTTATTTCATCGAAATGTATTCAGATTTAGCTCCTCCATAAAAAAAACTCATCAAAATCCAAAAAACTCGAATTTAGTTTACAACCTCTAAATCACAATTTGACTAAAAATTTATATAAAATCCGAAATATTGGTGTTCATTTCATCTAAATTTATTCAAATTTAGCTCCTCCATCAAAAAACTCATCAAAATAAAAAAAAATCGAATTTAGTTTAAAACCTCTAAATCACAATTTGACTAAAAATTTATATAAAATCCGAACTATAGGTGTTTATTTCATCTAAATTTATTCAAATTTAGCTCCTCCATCAAAGAAACTCATCAAAATCCAAAAAAATCGAATTTAGTTTAAAACCTCTAAATCACAATTTGACAAAAAATTTATATAAAATCCGATATATAGGTGTTTATTTCATCTAAATTTATTCAAATTTAGCTCCTCCATCAAAAAAACTCATCAAAATCCAAAAAAATCGAATTTAGTTTAAAACCTCTAAATCACAATTTGACAAAAAATTTATATAAAATCCGATCTATAGTTGCTTATTTCATCTAAATTTATTCAAATTTAGCTCCTCCATCAAAAAAACTCATCAAAATCCAAAAAAATCGAATTTAGTTTAAAACCTCTAAATCACAATTTGACTAAAAATTTATATAAAATCCGAACTATAGGTGTTTATTTCATCTAAATTTATTCAAATTTAGCTCCTCCATCAAAAAAACTCATCAAAATCCAAAAAAATCGAATTTAGTTTAAAACCTCTAAATCACAATTTGACAAAAAATTTATATAAAATCCGATCTATAGTTGCTTATTTCATCTAAATTTATTCAAATTTAGCTCCTCCATCAAAAAAACTCATCAAAATCCAAGAAAATCGAATTTAGTTTAAAACCTTTAATCACCTTTTTGACTAAAAATTTATATAAAATCCGAACTATATGTGTTTATTTCATCTAAATTTATTCTAATTTAGCTCCTCCATCAAAAAAACTCATCAAAATCCAAGAAAATCGAATTTAGTTTAAAACCTTTAATAACCTTTTTGACTAAAAATTTATATAAAATCCGAACTATGTGTTTATTTCATCTAAATTTATTCTAATTTAGCTCCTCCATCAAAAAAACTCATCAAAATCCAAAAAAATCGAATTTAGTTTAAAACCTCTAAATCACAATTTGACAAAAAATTTACATAAAATCCAAACTATAGGTGTTTATTTCATCTAAATTTATTCAAATTTAGCTCCTCCATCAAAAAAACTTATCAAAATCCAAAAAAATTGAATTTAGTTAAAACCCTCTAAATCACAATTTGACTAAAAATTTATATAAAATCCGATCTATAGGTGTTTATTTCATCTAAATTTATTCAAATTTAGCTCCTCCATCAAAAAACTCATCAAAATCGAAAAAAATCGAATTTAGTTTACAACCTCTAAATCACAATTTGACTAAAAATTTATATACAATCCGAACTATAGGTGTTTATTTCATCGAAATGTATTCAGATTTAGCTCCTCCATCAAAATCCAAAAAAATCGAATTTAGGTTAAACCCTCTAAATCACAATTTGACTAAAAATTTATATAAAATCCGAACTATAGGTGTTTATTTCATCTCAATTTATTCAAATTTAGCTCCTCCATCAAAAAAACTCATCAAAATCCAAAAAACTCGAATTTAGTTTACAACCTCTAAATCACAATTTGACTAAAAATTTATATAAAATCCGAAATATTGGTGTTTATTTCATCTAAATTTATTCAAATTTAGCTCCTCCATCAAAAAAACTCATCAAAATCCAAGAAAATCGAATTTAGTTTAAAACCTTTAATCACCTTTTTGACTAAAAAATTTATATAAAAATCCGAACTATAGGTGTTTTATTTTCATCTAAATTTATTCAAATTTAGCTCCTCCATCAAAAAAAACTCATCAAAATCCAAAAAAATCGAATTTAGTTTAAAACCTCTAAATCACAATTTGACTAAAAAATTTATATAAAATCCGAACTATAGGTGTTTATTTCATCTAAATTTATTCAAATTTAGCTCCTCCATCAAAAAAAACATCAAAATCCAAAAAAAATCGAATTTAGTTTAAAACCTCTAAATCACAATTTGACAAAAAATTTACATAAAATCCAAACTATAGGTGTTTTATTTCATCTAACTTTATTCAAATTTAGCTCCTCCATCAAAAAAACTTATCAAAATCCAAAAAAAATTGAATTTAGTTTAAAACCCTCTAAATCACAATTTGACTAAAAATTTATATAAAATCCGATCTATAGGTGTTTATTTTCATCTAAATTTATTCAAATTTAGCTCCTCCATCAAAAAACTCATCAAAATCGAAAAAAATCGAATTTAGTTTACAACCTCTAAATCACAATTTGACTAAAAATTTATATACAATCCGAACTATAGGTGTTTTATTTCATCGAAATGTATTCAGATTTAGCTCCTCCATCAAAAATCCAAAAAAAATCGAATTTAGGTTAAACCCTCTAAATCACAATTTGACTAAAAATTTATATAAAATCCGAACTATAGGTGTTTATTTTCATCTCAATTTATTCAAATTTAGCTCCTCCATCAAAAAAAACTCATCAAAATCCAAAAAACTCGAATTTAGTTTACAACCTCTAAATCACAATTTGACTAAAAATTTATATAAAATCCGAAATATTGGTGTTTATTTCATCTAAATTTATTCAAATTTAGCTCCTCCATCAAAAAAACTCATCAAAATCCAAGAAAATCGAATTTAGTTTTAAAACCTTTAATCACCTTTTTGACTAAAAATTTATATAAAATCCGAACTATAGGTGTTTATTTCATCTAAATTTATTCAAATTTAGCTCCTCCATCAAAATCCAAAAAAATCGAATTTAGGTTAAACCCTCTAAATCACAATTTGACTAAAAATTTATATAAAATCCGAACTATAGGTGTTTATTTCATCTCAATTTATTCAAATTTAGCTCCTCCATCAAAAAAACTCATCAAAATTCAAAAAAATCGAATTTAGTTTAAACCCTCTAAATCATAATTTGACTAAAAATTTATATAAAAACCGAACTATAGGTGTTTATTTCATCGAAATGTATTCAGATTTAGCTCCTCCATCAAAATCCAAAAAAAATCGAATTTAGGTTAAACCCTCTAAATCACAATTTGACTAAAAATTTATATAAAATCCGAACTATAGGTGTTTATTTCATCTAAATTTATTCAAATTTAGCTCCTCCATCAAAAAAAACTCATCAAAATCCAAAAAAATCGAATTTAGTTTAAAACCTCTAAATCACAATTTGACTAAAAATTTATATAAAATCCGAACTATAGGTGTTTATTTCATCTAAATTTATTCAAATTTAGCTCCTCCATCAAAAAAAACTCATCAAAATCCAAAAAAATCGAATTTAGTTTAAAACCTCTAAATCACAATTTGACTAAAAATTTATATAAAATCCGAACTATAGGTGTTTATTTCATCTAAATTTATTCAAATTTAGCTCCTCCATCAAAGAAACTCATCAAAATCCAAAAAAATCGAATTTAGTTTAAAACCTCTAAATCACAATTTGACAAAAAATTTATATAAAATCCGATATATAGTTGCTTATTTCATCTAAATTTATTCAAATTTAGCTCCTCCATCAAAAAAACTCATCAAAATCCAAGAAAATCGAATTTAGTTTAAAACCTTTAATCACCTTTTTGACTAAAAATTTATATAAAATCCGAACTATATGTGTTTATTTCATCTAAATTTATTCTAATTTAGCTCCTCCATCAAAAAAACTCATCAAAATCCAAGAAAATCGAATTTAGTTTAAAACCTTTAATCACCTTTTTGACTAAAAATTTATATAAAATCCGAACTATGTGTTTATTTCATCTAAATTTATTCTAATTTAGCTCCTCCATCAAAATCCAAAAAAATCGAATTTAGGTTAAACCCTCTAAATCACAATTTGACTAAAAATTTATATAAAATCCGAACTATAGGTGTTTATTTCATCTCAATTTATTCAAATTTAGCTCCTCCATCAAAAAAACTCATCAAAATTCAAAAAAATCGAATTTAGTTTAAACCCTCTAAATCATAATTTGACTAATAATTTATATAAAAACCGAACTATAGGTGTTTATTTCATCTAAATTTATTCAAATTTAGCTCCTCCATCAAAAAACTCATCAAAATCGAAAAAAATCGAATTTAGTTTACAACCTCTAAATCACAATTTGACTAAAAATTTATATAAAATCCGAACTATAGGTGTTTATTTCATCTAAATTTATTCAAATTTAGCTCCTCCATCAAAATCCAAAAAAATCGAATTTAGGTTAAACCCTCTAAATCACAATTTGACTAAAAATTTATATAAAATCCGAACTATAGGTGTTTATTTCATCTCAATTTATTCAAATTTAGCTCCTCCATCAAAAAAACTCATCAAAATTCAAAAAAATCGAATTTAGTTTAAACCCTCTAAATCATAATTTGACTAATAATTTATATAAAAACCGAACTATAGGTGTTTATTTCATCTAAATTTATTCAAATTTAGCTCCTCCATCAAAAAAACTCATCAAAATCCAAGAAAATCGAATTTAGTTTAAAACCTTTAATCACCTTTTTGACTAAAAATTTATATAAAATCCGAACTATAGGTGTTTATTTCATCGAAATGTATTCAGATTTAGCTCCTCCATAAAAAAAACTCATCAAAATCCAAAAAACTCGAATTTAGTTTACAACCTCTAAATCACAATTTGACTAAAAATTTATATAAAATCCGAAATATTGGTGTTCATTTCATCTAAATTTATTCAAATTTAGCTCCTCCATCAAAAAACTCATCAAAATCAAAAAAAATCGAATTTAGTTTAAAACCTTTAATCACCTTTTTGACTAAAAATTTATATAAAATCCGAACTATAGGTGTTTATTTCATCTAAATTTATTCAAATTTAGCTCCTCCATCAAAAAAACTCATCAAAATCCAAAAAAATCGAATTTAGTTTAAAACCTCTAAATCACAATTTGACTAAAAATTTATATAAAATCCGATATATAGTTGCTTATTTCATCTAAATTTATTCAAATTTAGCTCCTCCATCAAAAAAACTCATCAAAATCCAAGAAAATCGAATTTAGTTTAAAACCTTTAATCACCTTTTTGACTAAAAATTTATATAAAATCCGAACTATATGTGTTTATTTCATCTAAATTTATTCTAATTTAGCTCCTCCATCAAAAAAAACTCATCAAAATCCAAGAAAATCGAATTTAGTTTAAAACCTTTAATCACCTTTTTGACTAAAAATTTATATAAAATCCGAACTATATGTGTTTATTTCATCTAAATTTATTCAAATTTAGCTCCTCCATCAAAAAACTCATCAAAATCGAAAAAAATCGAATTTAGTTTACAACCTCTAAATCACAATTTGACTAAAAATTTATATAAAATCCGAACTATAGGTGTTTATTTCATCTAAATTTATTCAAATTTAGCTCCTCCATCAAAAAAAACTCATCAAAATCCAAAAAAAATCGAATTTAGTTTAATACCTCTAAATCACAATTTGACAAAAAATTTATATAAAATCCGATCTATAGTTGCTTATTTCATCTAAATTTATTCAAATTTAGCTCCTCCATCAAAAAAACTCATCAAAATCCAAGAAAATCGAATTTAGTTTAAAACCTTTAATCACCTTTTTGACTAAAAATTTATATAAAATCCGAACTATATGTGTTTATTTCATCTAAATTTATTCTAATTTAGCTCCTCCATCAAAAAAACTCATCAAAATCCAAAAAAATCGAATTTAGTTTAAAACCTTTAATCACCTTTTTGACTAAAAATTTATATAAAATCCGAACTATGTGTTTATTTCATCTAAATTTATTCTAATTTAGCTCCTCCATCAAAATCCAAAAAAATCGAATTTAGGTTAAACCCTCTAAATCACAATTTGACTAAAAATTTATATAAAATCCGAACTATAGGTGTTTATTTCATCTCAATTTATTCAAATTTAGTTCCTCCATCAAAAAAACTCATCAAAATCCAAGAAAATCGAATTTAGTTTAAAACCTTTAATCACCTTTTTGACTAAAAATTTATATAAAATCCGAACTATAGGTGTTTATTTCATCTAAATTTATTCAAATTTAGCTCCTCCATCAAAAAAACTTATCAAAATCCAAAAAAATTGAATTTAGTTTACAACCTCTAAATCACAATTTGACTAAAAATTTATATAAAATCCGAACTATAGGTGTTTATTTCATCTAAATTTATTCAAATTTAGCTCCTCCATCAAAAAACTCATCAAAATCGAAAAAAATCGAATTTAGTTTACAACCTCTAAATCACAATTTGACTAAAAATTTATATAAAATCCGAACTATAGGTGTTTATTTCATCTAAATTTATTCAAATTTAGCTCCTCCATCAAAATCCAAAAAAATCGAATTTAGGTTAAACCCTCTAAATCACAATTTGACTAAAAATTTATATAAAATCCGAACTATAGGTGTTTATTTCATCTCAATTTATTCAAATTTAGCTCCTCCATCAAAAAAACTCATCAAAATTCAAAAAAATCGAATTTAGTTTAAACCCTCTAAATCATAATTTGACTAATAATTTATATAAAAACCGAACTATAGGTGTTTATTTCATCTAAATTTATTCAAATTTAGCTCCTCCATCAAAAAAACTCATCAAAATCCAAGAAAATCGAATTTAGTTTAAAACCTTTAATCACCTTTTTGACTAAAAATTTATATAAAATCCGAACTATAGGTGTTTATTTCATCGAAATGTATTCAGATTTAGCTCCTCCATAAAAAAAACTCATCAAAATCCAAAAAACTCGAATTTAGTTTACAACCTCTAAATCACAAATTGACTAAAAATTTATATAAAATCCGAAATATTGGTGTTCATTTCATCTAAATTTATTCAAATTTAGCTCCTCCATCAAAAAACTCATCAAAATCAAAAAAAATCGAATTTAGTTTAAAACCTTTAATCACCTTTTTGACTAAAAATTTATATAAAATCCGAACTATAGGTGTTTATTTCATCTAAATTTATTCAAATTTAGCTCCTCCATCAAAAAAACTCATCAAAATCCAAAAAAATCGAATTTAGGTTAAACCCTCTAAATCACAATTTGACTAAAAATTTATATAAAATCCGAACTATAGGTGTTTATTTCATCTCAATTTATTCAAATTTAGTTCCTCCATCAAAAAAACTCATCAAAATCCAAGAAAATCGAATTTAGTTTAAAACCTTTAATCACCTTTTTGACTAAAAATTTATATAAAATCCGAACTATAGGTGTTTATTTCATCTAAATTTATTCAAATTTAGCTCCTCCATCAAAAAAACTTATCAAAATCCAAAAAAATTGAATTTAGTTTACAACCTCTAAATCACAATTTGACTAAAAATTTATATAAAATCCGAACTATAGGTGTTTATTTCATCTAAATTTATTCAAATTTAGCTCCTCCATCAAAAAACTCATCAAAATCGAAAAAAATCGAATTTAGTTTACAACCTCTAAATCACAATTTGACTAAAAATTTATATAAAATCCGAACTATAGGTGTTTATTTCATCTAAATTTATTCAAATTTAGCTCCTCCATCAAAATCCAAAAAAATCGAATTTAGGTTAAACCCTCTAAATCACAATTTGACTAAAAATTTATATAAAATCCGAACTATAGGTGTTTATTTCATCTCAATTTATTCAAATTTAGCTCCTCCATCAAAAAAACTCATCAAAATTCAAAAAAATCTAATTTAGTTTAAACCCTCTAAATCATAATTTGACTAATAATTTATATAAAAACCGAACTATAGGTGTTTATTTCATCTAAATTTATTCAAATTTAGCTCCTCCATCAAAAAAACTCATCAAAATCCAAGAAAATCGAATTTAGTTTAAAACCTTTAATCACCTTTTTGACTAAAAATTTATATAAAATCCGAACTATAGGTGTTTATTTCATCGAAATGTATTCAGATTTAGCTCCTCCATAAAAAAAACTCATCAAAATCCAAAAAACTCGAATTTAGTTTACAACCTCTAAATCACAATTTGACTAAAAATTTATATAAAATCCGAAATATTGGTGTTCATTTCATCTAAATTTATTCAAATTTAGCTCCTCCATCAAAAAACTCATCAAAATAAAAAAAAATCGAATTTAGTTTAAAACCTTTAATCACCTTTTTGACTAAAAATTTATATAAAATCCGAACTATAGGTGTTTATTTCATCTAAATTTATTCAAATTTAGCTCCTCCATCAAAAAAACTCATCAAAATCCAAAAAAATCGAATTTAGTTTAAAACCTCTAAATCACAATTTGACTAAAAATTTATATAAAATCCGATATATAGTTGCTTATTTCATCTAAATTTATTCAAATTTAGCTCCTCCATCAAAAAAACTCATCAAAATCCAAGAAAATCGAATTTAGTTTAAAACCTTTAATCACCTTTTTGACTAAAAATTTATATAAAATCCGAACTATATGTGTTTATTTCATCTAAATTTATTCTAATTTAGCTCCTCCATCAAAAAAACTCATCAAAATCCAAGAAAATCGAATTTAGTTTAAAACCTTTAATCACCTTTTTGACTAAAAATTTATATAAAATCCGAACTATATGTGTTTATTTCATCTAAATTTATTCAAATTTAGCTCCTCCATCAAAAAACTCATCAAAATCGAAAAAAATCGAATTTAGTTTACAACCTCTAAATCACAATTTGACTAAAAATTTATATAAAATCCGAACTATAGGTGTTTATTTCATCTAAATTTATTCAAATTTAGCTCCTCCATCAAAAAAACTCATCAAAATCCAAAAAAATCGAATTTAGTTTAAAACCTCTAAATCACAATTTGACAAAAAATTTATATAAAATCCGATCTATAGTTGCTTATTTCATCTAAATTTATTCAAATTTAGCTCCTCCATCAAAAAAACTCATCAAAATCCAAGAAAATCGAATTTAGTTTAAAACCTTTAATCACCTTTTTGACTAAAAATTTATATAAAATCCGAACTATATGTGTTTATTTCATCTAAATTTATTCTAATTTAGCTCCTCCATCAAAAAAACTCATCAAAATCCAAGAAAATCGAATTTAGTTTAAAACCTTTAATCACCTTTTTGACTAAAAATTTATATAAAATCCGAACTATGTGTTTATTTCATCTAAATTTATTCTAATTTAGCTCCTCCATCAAAATCCAAAAAAATCGAATTTAGGTTAAACCCTCTAAATCACAATTTGACTAAAAATTTATATAAAATCCGAACTATAGGTGTTTATTTCATCTCAATTTATTCAAATTTAGTTCCTCCATCAAAAAAACTCATCAAAATCCAAGAAAATCGAATTTAGTTTAAAACCTTTAATCACCTTTTTGACTAAAAATTTATATAAAATCCGAACTATAGGTGTTTATTTCATCTAAATTTATTCAAATTTAGCTCCTCCATCAAAAAAACTCATCAAAATCCAAGAAAATCGAATTTAGTTTATAACCTTTAATCACCTTTTTGACTAAAAATTTATATAAAATCCGAACTATAGGTGTTTATTTCATCTAAATTTATTCAAATTTAGCTCCTCCATCAAAAAAACTCATCAAAATCCAAAAAAATCGAATTTAGTTTAAAACCTCTAAATCACAATTTGACTAAAAATTTATATAAAATCCGAACTATAGGTGTTTATTTCATCTAAATTTATTCAAATTTAGCTCCTCCATCAAAAAAACTCATCAAAATCCAAAAAAATCGAATTTAGTTTAAAACCTCTAAATCACAATTTGACAAAAAATTTATATAAAATCCGATATATAGTTGCTTATTTCATCTAAATTTATTCAAATTTAGCTCCTCCATCAAAAAAACTCATCAAAATCCAAGAAAATCGAATTTAGTTTAAAACCTTTAATCACCTTTTTGACTAAAAATTTATATAAAATCCGAACTATATGTGTTTATTTCATCTAAATTTATTCTAATTTAGCTCCTCCATCAAAAAAACTCATCAAAATCCAAGAAAATCGAATTTAGTTTAAAACCTTTAATCACCTTTTTGACTAAAAATTTATATAAAATCCGAACTATGTGTTTATTTCATCTAAATTTATTCTAATTTAGCTCCTCCATCAAAATCCAAAAAAATCGAATTTAGGTTAAACCCTCTAAATCACAATTTGACTAAAAATTTATATAAAATCCGAACTATAGGTGTTTATTTCATCTCAATTTATTCAAATTTAGTTCCTCCATCAAAAAAACTCATCAAAATCCAAGAAAATCGAATTTAGTTTAAAACCTTTAATCACCTTTTTGACTAAAAATTTATATAAAATCCGAACTATAGGTGTTTATTTCATCTAAATTTATTCAAATTTAGCTCCTTCATCAAACAAACTTATCAAAATCCAAAAAAATTGAATTTAGTTTACAACCTCTAAATCACAATTTGACTAAAAATTTATATAAAATCCGAACTATAGGTGTTTATTTGATCTAAATTTATTCAAATTTAGCTCCTCCATCAAAAAACTCATCAAAATCGAAAAAAATCGAATTTAGTTTACAACCTCTAAATCACAATTTGACTAAAAATTTATATAAAATCCGAACTATAGGTGTTTATTTCATCTAAATTTATTCAAATTTAGCTCCTCCATCAAAATCCAAAAAAATCGAATTTAGGTTAAACCCTCTAAATCACAATTTGACTAAAAATTTATATAAAATCCGAACTATAGGTGTTTATTTCATCTCAATTTATTCAAATTTAGCTCCTCCATCAAAAAAACTCATCAAAATTCAAAAAAATCGAATTTAGTTTAAACCCTCTAAATCATAATTTGACTAATAATTTATATAAAAACCGAACTATAGGTGTTTATTTCATCTAAATTTATTCAAATTTAGCTCCTCCATCAAAAAAACTCATCAAAATCCAAGAAAATCGAATTTAGTTTAAAACCTTTAATCACCTTTTTGACTAAAAATTTATATAAAATCCGAACTATAGGTGTTTATTTCATCGAAATGTATTCAGATTTAGCTCCTCCATAAAAAAAACTCATCAAAATCCAAAAAACTCGAATTTAGTTTACAACCTCTAAATCACAATTTGACTAAAAATTTATATAAAATCCGAAATATTGGTGTTCATTTCATCTAAATTTATTCAAATTTAGCTCCTCCATCAAAAAACTCATCAAAATAAAAAAAAATCGAATTTAGTTTACAACCTCTAAATCACAATTTGACTAAAAATTTATATAAAATCCGAAATATTGGTGTTTATTTCATCTAAATTTATTCAAATTTAGCTCCTCCATCAAAAAAACTCATCAAAATCCAAGAAAATCGAATTTAGTTTAAAACCTTTAATCACCTTTTTGACTAAAAATTTATATAAAATCCGAACTATAGGTGTTTATTTCATCTAAATTTATTCAAATTTAGCTCCTCCATCAAAAAAACTCATCAAAATCCAAAAAAATCGAATTTAGTTTAAAACCTCTAAATCACAATTTGACTAAAAATTTATATAAAATCCGAACTATAGGTGTTTATTTCATCTAAATTTATTCAAATTTAGCTCCTCCATCAAAAAAACTCATCAAAATCCAAAAAAATCGAATTTAGTTTAAAACGTCTAAATCACAATTTGACAAAAAATTTATATAAAATCCGATCTATAGTTGCTTATTTCATCTAAATTTATTCAAATTTAGCTCCTCCATCAAAAAAACTCATCAAAATCCAAGAAAATCGAATTTAGTTTAAAACCTTTAATCACCTTTTTGACTAAAAATTTATATAAAATCCGAACTATATGTGTTTATTTCATCTAAATTTATTCTAATTTAGCTCCTCCATCAAAAAAACTCATCAAAATCCAAGAAAATCGAATTTAGTTTAAAACCTTTAATCACCTTTTTGACTAAAAATTTATATAAAATCCGAACTATGTGTTTATTTCATCTAAATTTATTCTAATTTAGCTCCTCCATCAAAATCCAAAAAAATCGAATTTAGGTTAAACCCTCTAAATCACAATTTGACTAAAAATTTATATAAAATCCGAACTATAGGTGTTTATTTCATCTCAATTTATTCAAATTTAGTTCCTCCATCAAAAAAACTCATCAAAATCCAAGAAAATCGAATTTAGTTTAAAACCTTTAATCACCTTTTTGACTAAAAATTTATATAAAATCCGAACTATAGGTGTTTATTTCATCTAAATTTATTCAAATTTAGCTCCTCCATCAAAAAAACTTATCAAAATCCAAAAAAATTGAATTTAGTTTACAACCTCTAAATCACAATTTGACTAAAAATTTATATAAAATCCGAACTATAGGTGTTTATTTCATCTAAATTTATTCAAATTTAGCTCCTCCATCAAAAAACTCATCAAAATCGAAAAAAATCGAATTTAGTTTACAACCTCTAAATCACAATTTGACTAAAAATTTATATAAAATCCGAACTATAGGTGTTTATTTCATCTAAATTTATTCAAATTTAGCTCCTCCATCAAAATCCAAAAAAATCGAATTTAGGTTAAACCCTCTAAATCACAATTTGACTAAAAATTTATATAAAATCCGAACTATAGGTGTTTATTTCATCTCAATTTATTCAAATTTAGCTCCTCCATCAAAAAAACTCATCAAAATTCAAAAAAATCGAATTTAGTTTAAACCCTCTAAATCATAATTTGACTAATAATTTATATAAAAACCGAACTATAGGTGTTTATTTCATCTAAATTTATTCAAATTTAGCTCCTCCATCAAAAAAACTCATCAAAATCCAAGAAAATCGAATTTAGTTTAAAACCTTTAATCACCTTTTTGACTAAAAATTTATATAAAATCCGAACTATAGGTGTTTATTTCATCGAAATGTATTCAGATTTAGCTCCTCCATAAAAAAAACTCATCAAAATCCAAAAAACTCGAATTTAGTTTACAACCTCTAAATCACAATTTGACTAAAAATTTATATAAAATCCGAAATATTGGTGTTCATTTCATCTAAATTTATTCAAATTTAGCTCCTCCATCAAAAAACTCATCAAAATCAAAAAAAATCGAATTTAGTTTAAAACCTCTAAATCACAATTTGACTAAAAATTTATAAAAAATCCGAACTATAGGTGTTTATTTCATCTAAATTTATTCAAATTTAGCTCCTCCATCAAAAAAACTCATCAAAATCCAAGAAAATCGAATTTAGTTTAAAACCTTTAATCACCTTTTTGACTAAAAATTTATATAAAATCCGAACTATAGGTGTTTATTTCATCTAAATTTATTCAAATTTAGCTCCTCCATCAAAAAAACTCATCAAAATCCAAAAAAATCGAATTTAGTTTAAAACCTCTAAATCACAATTTGACTAAAAATTTATATACAATCCGAACTATAGGTGTTTATTTCATCTAAATTTATTCAAATTTAGCTCCTCCATCAAAATCCAAAAAAAATCGAATTTAGGTTAAACCCTCTAAATCACAATTTGACTAAAAATTTATATAAAATCCGAACTATAGGTGTTTATTTCATCTCAATTTATTCTAATTTAGCTCCTCCATCAAAAAACTCATCAAAATCGAAAAAAATCGAATTTAGTTTACAACCTCTAAATCACAATTTGACTAAAAATTTATATAAAATCCGAACTATAGGTGTTTATTTCATCTAAATTTATTCAAATTTAGCTCCTCCATCAAAAAAACTTATCAAAATCCAAAAAAATTGAATTTAGTTTACAACCTCTAAATCACAATTTGACTAAAAATTTATATAAAATAGGTGTTTATTTCATCTCAATTTATTCAAATTTAGCTCCTCCATCAAAAAAACTCATCAAAATCCAAAAATATCGAATTTAGTTTAAAACCTCTAAATCACAATTTGACAAAAAATTTATATAAAATCCGATCTATAGTTGCTTATTTCATCTAAATTTATTCAAATTTAGCTCCTCCATCAAAAAAACTCATCAAAATCCAAGAAAATCGAATTTAGTTTAAAACCTTTAATCACCTTTTTGACTAAAAATTTATATAAAATCCGAACTATATGTGTTTATTTCATCTAAATTTATTCTAATTTAGCTCCTCCATCAAAAAAACTCATCAAAATCCAAGAAAATCGAATTTAGTTTAAAACCTTTAATCACCTTTTTGACTAAAAATTTATATAAAATCCGAACTATGTGTTTATTTCATCTAAATTTATTCTAATTTAGCTCCTCCATCAAAATCCAAAAAAATCGAATTTAGGTTAAACCCTCTAAATCACAATTTGACTAAAAATTTATATAAAATCCGAACTATAGGTGTTTATTTCATCTCAATTTATTCAAATTTAGTTCCTCCATCAAAAAAACTCATCAAAATCCAAGAAAATCGAATTTAGTTTAAAACCTTTAATCACCTTTTTGACTAAAAATTTATATAAAATCCGAACTATAGGTGTTTATTTCATCTAAATTTATTCAAATTTAGCTCCTCCATCAAAAAAACTTATCAAAATCCAAAAAAATTGAATTTAGTTTACAACCTCTAAATCACAATTTGACTAAAAATTTATATAAAATCCGAACTATAGGTGTTTATTTCATCTAAATTTATTCAAATTTAGCTCCTCCATCAAAAAACTCATCAAAATCGAAAAAAATCGAATTTAGTTTACAACCTCTAAATCACAATTTGACTAAAAATTTATATAAAATCCGAACTATAGGTGTTTATTTCATCTAAATTTATTCAAATTTAGCTCCTCCATCAAAATCCAAAAAAATCGAATTTAGGTTAAACCCTCTAAATCACAATTTGACTAAAAATTTATATAAAATCCGAACTATAGGTGTTTATTTCATCTCAATTTATTCAAATTTAGCTCCTCCATCAAAAAAACTCATCAAAATTCAAAAAAATCGAATTTAGTTTAAACCCTCTAAATCATAATTTGACTAATAATTTATATAAAAACCGAACTATAGGTGTTTATTTCATCTAAATTTATTCAAATTTAGCTCCTCCATCAAAAAAACTCATCAAAATCCAAGAAAATCGAATTTAGTTTAAAACCTTTAATCACCTTTTTGACTAAAAATTTATATAAAATCCGAACTATAGGTGTTTATTTCATCGAAATGTATTCAGATTTAGCTCCTCCATAAAAAAACTCATCAAAATCCAAAAAACTCGAATTTAGTTTACAACCTCTAAATCACAATTTGACTAAAAATTTATATAAAATCCGAAATATTGGTGTTCATTTCATCTAAATTTATTCAAATTTAGCTCCTCCATCAAAAAACTCATCAAAATCAAAAAAAATCGAATTTAGTTTAAAACCTCTAAATCACAATTTGACTAAAAATTTATATAAAATCCGAACTATAGGTGTTTATTTCATCTAAATTTATTCAAATTTAGCTCCTCCATCAAAAAAACTCATCAAAATCCAAGAAAATCGAATTTAGTTTAAAACCTTTAATCACCTTTTTGACTAAAAATTTATATAAAATCCGAACTATAGGTGTTTATTTCATCTAAATTTATTCAAATTTAGCTCCTCCATCAAAAAAACTCATCAAAATCCAAAAAAATCGAATTTAGTTTAAAACCTCTAAATCACAATTTGACAAAAAATTTACATAAAATCCGATATATAGTTGCTTATTTCATCTAAATTTATTCAAATTTAGCTCCTCCATCAAAAAAACTCATCAAAATCCAAGAAAATCGAATTTAGTTTAAAACCTTTAATCACCTTTTTGACTAAAAATTTATATAAAATCCGAACTATATGTGTTTATTTCATCTAAATTTATTCTAATTTAGCTCCTCCATCAAAAAAACTCATCAAAATCCAAGAAAATCGAATTTAGTTTAAAACCTTTAATCACCTTTTTGACTAAAAATTTATATAAAATCCGAACTATGTGTTTATTTCATCTAAATTTATTCTAATTTAGCTCCTCCATCAAAATCCAAAAAAATCGAATTTAGGTTAAACCCTCTAAATCACAATTTGACTAAAAATTTATATAAAATCCGAACTATAGGTGTTTATTTCATCTCAATTTATTCAAATTTAGTTCCTCCATCAAAAAAACTCATCAAAATCCAAGAAAATCGAATTTAGTTTAAAACCTTTAATCACCTTTTTGACTAAAAATTTATATAAAATCCGAACTATAGGTGTTTATTTCATCTAAATTTATTCAAATTTAGCTCCTTCATCAAACAAACTTATCAAAATCCAAAAAAATTGAATTTAGTTTACAACCTCTAAATCACAATTTGACTAAAAATTTATATAAAATCCGAACTATAGGTGTTTATTTCATCTAAATTTATTCAAATTTAGCTCCTCCATCAAAAAACTCATCAAAATCGAAAAAAATCGAATTTAGTTTACAACCTCTAAATCACAATTTGACTAAAAATTTATATAAAATCCGAACTATAGGTGTTTATTTCATCTAAATTTATTCAAATTTAGCTCCTCCATCAAAATCCAAAAAAATCGAATTTAGGTTAAACCCTCTAAATCACAATTTGACTAAAAATTTATATAAAATCCGAACTATAGGTGTTTATTTCATCTCAATTTATTCAAATTTAGCTCCTCCATCAAAAAAACTCATCAAAATTCAAAAAAATCGAATTTAGTTTAAACCCTCTAAATCATAATTTGACTAATAATTTATATAAAAACCGAACTATAGGTGTTTATTTCATCTAAATTTATTCAAATTTAGCTCCTCCATCAAAAAAACTCATCAAAATCCAAGAAAATCGAATTTAGTTTAAAACCTTTAATCACCTTTTTGACTAAAAATTTATATAAAATCCGAACTATAGGTGTTTATTTCATCGAAATGTATTCAGATTTAGCTCCTCCATAAAAAAAACTCATCAAAATCCAAAAAACTCGAATTTAGTTTACAACCTCTAAATCACAATTTGACTAAAAATTTATATAAAATCCGAAATATTGGTGTTCATTTCATCTAAATTTATTCAAATTTAGCTCCTCCATCAAAAAACTCATCAAAATCAAAAAAAATCGAATTTAGTTTACAACCTCTAAATCACAATTTGACTAAAAATTTATATAAAATCCGAAATATTGGTGTTCATTTCATCTAAATTTATTCAAATTTAGCTCCTCCATCAAAAAAACTCATCAAAATCCAAGAAAATCGAATTTAGTTTAAAACCTTTAATCACCTTTTTGACTAAAAATTTATATAAAATCCGAACTATAGGTGTTTATTTCATCTAAATTTATTCAAATTTAGCTCCTTCATCAAACAAACTTATCAAAATCCAAAAAAATTGAATTTAGTTTACAACCTCTAAATCACAATTTGACTAAAAATTTATATAAAATCCGAACTATAGGTGTTTATTTCATCTAAATTTATTCAAATTTAGCTCCTCCATCAAAAAACTCATCAAAATCCAAGAAAATCGAATTTAGTTTAAAACCTTTAATCACCTTTTTGACTAAAAATTTATATAAAATCCGAACTATAGGTGTTTATTTCATCTAAATTTATTCAAATTTAGCTCCTCCATCAAAATCCAAAAAAATCGAATTTAGGTTAAACCCTCTAAATCACAATTTGACTAAAAATTTATATAAAATCCGAACTATAGGTGTTTATTTCATCTCAATTTATTCAAATTTAGCTCCTCCATCAAAAAAACTCATCAAAATTCAAAAAAATCGAATTTAGTTTAAACCCTCTAAATCATAATTTGACTAATAATTTATATAAAAACCGAACTATAGGTGTTTATTTCATCTAAATTTATTCAAATTTAGCTCCTCCATCAAAAAAACTCATCAAAATCCAAGAAAATCGAATTTAGTTTAAAACCTTTAATCACCTTTTTGACTAAAAATTTATATAAAATCCGAACTATAGGTGTTTATTTCATCGAAATGTATTCAGATTTAGCTCCTCCATAAAAAAACTCATCAAAATCCAAAAAACTCGAATTTAGTTTACAACCTCTAAATCACAATTTGACTAAAAATTTATATAAAATCCGAAATATTGGTGTTCATTTCATCTAAATTTATTCAAATTTAGCTCCTCCATCAAAAAACTCATCAAAATCAAAAAAAATCGAATTTAGTTTAAAACCTCTAAATCACAATTTGACTAAAAATTTATATAAAATCCGAACTATAGGTGTTTATTTCATCTAAATTTATTCAAATTTAGCTCCTCCATCAAAAAACTCATCAAAATCCAAGAAAATCGAATTTAGTTTAAAACCTTTAATCACCTTTTTGACTAAAAATTTATATAAAATCCGAACTATAGGTGTTTATTTCATCTAAATTTATTCAAATTTAGCTCCTCCATCAAAATCCAAAAAAATCGAATTTAGGTTAAACCCTCTAAATCACAATTTGACTAAAAATTTATATAAAATCCGAACTATAGGTGTTTATTTCATCTCAATTTATTCAAATTTAGCTCCTCCATAAAAAAAACTCATCAAAATTCAAAAAAATCGAATTTAGTTTAAACCCTCTAAATCATAATTTGACTAATAATTTATATAAAAACCGAACTATAGGTGTTTATTTCATCTAAATTTATTCAAATTTAGCTCCTCCATCAAAAAAACTCATCAAAATCCAAGAAAATCGAATTTAGTTTAAAACCTTTAATCACCTTTTTGACTAAAAATTTATATAAAATCCGAACTATAGGTGTTTATTTCATCGAAATGTATTCAGATTTAGCTCCTCCATAAAAAAACTCATCAAAATCCAAAAAACTCGAATTTAGTTTACAACCTCTAAATCACAATTTGACTAAAAATTTATATAAAATCCGAAATATTGGTGTTCATTTCATCTAAATTTATTCAAATTTAGCTCCTCCATCAAAAAACTCATCAAAATCAAAAAAAATCGAATTTAGTTTAAAACCTCTAAATCACAATTTGACTAAAAATTTATATAAAATCCGAACTATAGGTGTTTATTTCATCTAAATTTATTCAAATTTAGCTCCTCCATCAAAAAAACTCATCAAAATCCAAGAAAATCGAATTTAGTTTAAAACCTTTAATCACCTTTTTGACTAAAAATTTATATAAAATCCGAACTATAGGTGTTTATTTCATCTAAATTTATTCAAATTTAGCTCCTCCATCAAAAAAACTCATCAAAATCCAAAAAAATCGAATTTAGTTTAAAACCTCTAAATCACAATTTGACAAAAAATTTATATAAAATCCGATATATAGTTGCTTATTTCATCTAAATTTATTCAAATTTAGCTCCTCCATCAAAAAAACTCATCAAAATCCAAGAAAATCGAATTTAGTTTAAAACCTTTAATCACCTTTTTGACTAAAAATTTATATAAAATCCGAACTATATGTGTTTATTTCATCTAAATTTATTCTAATTTAGCTCCTCCATCAAAAAAACTCATCAAAATCCAAGAAAATCGAATTTAGTTTAAAACCTTTAATCACCTTTTTGACTAAAAATTTATATAAAATCCGAACTATGTGTTTATTTCATCTAAATTTATTCTAATTTAGCTCCTCCATCAAAATCCAAAAAAATCGAATTTAGGTTAAACCCTCTAAATCACAATTTGACTAAAAATTTATATAAAATCCGAACTATAGGTGTTTATTTCATCTCAATTTATTCAAATTTAGTTCCTCCATCAAAAAAACTCATCAAAATCCAAGAAAATCGAATTTAGTTTAAAACCTTTAATCACCTTTTTGACTAAAAATTTATATAAAATCCGAACTATAGGTGTTTATTTCATCTAAATTTATTCAAATTTAGCTCCTTCATCAAACAAACTTATCAAAATCCAAAAAAATTGAATTTAGTTTACAACCTCTAAATCACAATTTGACTAAAAATTTATATAAAATCCGAACTATAGGTGTTTATTTCATCTAAATTTATTCAAATTTAGCTCCTCCATCAAAAAACTCATCAAAATCGAAAAAAATCGAATTTAGTTTACAACCTCTAAATCACAATTTGACTAAAAATTTATATAAAATCCGAACTATAGGTGTTTATTTCATCTAAATTTATTCAAATTTAGCTCCTCCATCAAAATCCAAAAAAATCGAATTTAGGTTAAACCCTCTAAATCACAATTTGACTAAAAATTTATATAAAATCCGAACTATAGGTGTTTATTTCATCTCAATTTATTCAAATTTAGCTCCTCCATCAAAAAAACTCATCAAAATTCAAAAAAATCGAATTTAGTTTAAACCCTCTAAATCATAATTTGACTAATAATTTATATAAAAACCGAACTATAGGTGTTTATTTCATCTAAATTTATTCAAATTTAGCTCCTCCATCAAAAAAACTCATCAAAATCCAAGAAAATCGAATTTAGTTTAAAACCTTTAATCACCTTTTTGACTAAAAATTTATATAAAATCCGAACTATAGGTGTTTATTTCATCGAAATGTATTCAGATTTAGCTCCTCCATAAAAAAAACTCATCAAAATCCAAAAAACTCGAATTTAGTTTACAACCTCTAAATCACAATTTGACTAAAAATTTATATAAAATCCGAAATATTGGTGTTCATTTCATCTAAATTTATTCAAATTTAGCTCCTCCATCAAAAAACTCATCAAAATAAAAAAAAATCGAATTTAGTTTACAACCTCTAAATCACAATTTGACTAAAAATTTATATAAAATCCGAAATATTGGTGTTTATTTCATCTAAATTTATTCAAATTTAGCTCCTCCATCAAAAAAACTCATCAAAATCCAAGAAAATCGAATTTAGTTTAAAACCTTTAATCACCTTTTTGACTAAAAATTTATATAAAATCCGAACTATATGTGTTTATTTCATCTAAATTTATACAAATTTAGCTCCTTCATCAAACAAACTTATCAAAATCCAAAAAAATTGAATTTAGTTTACAACCTCTAAATCACAATTTGACTAAAAATTTATATAAAATCCGAACTATAGGTGTTTATTTCATCTAAATTTATTCAAATTTAGCTCCTCCATCAAAAAACTCATCAAAATCGAAAAAAATCGAATTTAGTTTACAACCTCTAAATCACAATTTGACTAAAAATTTATATAAAATCCGAACTATAGGTGTTTATTTCATCTAAATTTATTCAAATTTAGCTCCTCCATCAAAATCCAAAAAAATCGAATTTAGGTTAAACCCTCTAAATCACAATTTGACTAAAAATTTATATAAAATCCGAACTATAGGTGTTTATTTCATCTCAATTTATTCAAATTTAGCTCCTCCATCAAAAAAACTCATCACAATTCAAAAAAATCGAATTTAGTTTAAACCCTCTAAATCATAATTTGACTAATAATTTATATAAAAACCGAACTATAGGTGTTTATTTCATCTAAATTTATTCAAATTTAGCTCCTCCACCAAAAAAACTCATCAAAATCCAAGAAAATCGAATTTAGTTTAAAACCTTTAATCACCTTTTTGACTAAAAATTTATATAAAATCCGAACTATAGGTGTTTATTTCATCGAAATGTATTCAGATTTAGCTCCTCCATAAAAAAAACTCATCAAAATCCAAAAAACTCGAATTTAGTTTACAACCTCTAAATCACAATTTGACTAAAAATTTATATAAAATCCGAAATATTGGTGATCATTTCATCTAAATTTATTCAAATTTAGCTCCTCCATCAAAAAACTCATCAAAATAAAAAAAAATCGAATTTAGTTTAAAACCTCTAAATCACAATTTGACTAAAAATTTATATAAAATCCGAACTATAGGTGTTTATTTCATCTAAATTTATTCAAATTTAGCTCCTCCATCAAAAAAACTCATCAAAATCCAAGAAAATCGAATTTAGTTTAAAACCTTTAATCACCTTTTTGACTAAAAATTTATATAAAATCCGAACTATAGGTGTTTATTTCATCTAAATTTATTCAAATTTAGCTCCTCCATCAAAAAAACTCATCAAAATCCAAAAAAATCGAATTTAGTTTAAAACCTCTAAATCACAATTTGACTAAAAATTTATATAAAATCCGAACTATAGGTGTTTATTTCATCTAAATTTATTCAAATTTAGCTCCTCCATCAAAAAAACTCATCAAAATCCAAAAAAATCGAATTTAGTTTAAAACCTCTAAATCACAATTTGACAAAAATTTATATAAAATCCGATCTATAGTTGCTTATTTCATCTAAATTTATTCAAATTTAGCTCCTCCATCAAAAAAACTCATCAAAATCCAAGAAAATCGAATTTAGTTTAAAACCTTTAATCACCTTTTTGACTAAAAATTTATATAAAATCCGAACTATAGGTGTTTATTTCATCGAAATGTATTCAGATTTAGCTCCTCCATAAAAAAAACTCATCAAAATCCAAAAAACTCGAATTTAGTTTACAACCTCTAAATCACAATTTGACTAAAAATTTATATAAAATCCGAAATATTGGTGATCATTTCATCTAAATTTATTCAAATTTAGCTCCTCCATCAAAAAACTCATCAAAATAAAAAAAAATCGAATTTAGTTTAAAACCTCTAAATCACAATTTGACTAAAAATTTATATAAAATCCGAACTATAGGTGTTTATTTCATCTAAATTTATTCAAATTTAGCTCCTCCATCAAAAAAACTCATCAAAATCCAAAAAACTCGAATTTAGTTTACAACCTCTAAATCACAATTTGACTAAAAATTTATATAAAATCCGAACTATAGGTGTTTATTTCATCTCAATTTATTCAAATTTAGCACCTCCATCAAAAAAACTCATCAAAATCAAAAAAAATCGAATTTAGTTTAAAACCTCTAAATCACAATTTGACTAAAAATTTATATAAAATCCGAACTATAGGTGTTTATTTCATCTAAATTTATTCAAATTTAGCTCCTCCATCAAAATCCAAAAAAATCGAATTTAGGTTAAACCCTCTAAATCACAATTTGACTAAAAATTTATATAAAATCCGAACTATAGGTGTTTATTTCATCTCAATTTATTCAAATTTAGCTCCTCCATCAAAAAAACTCATCAAAATTCAAAAAAATCGAATTTAGTTTAAACCCTCTAAATCATAATTTGACTAAAAATTTATATAAAAACCGAACTATAGGTGTTTATTTCATCGAAATGTATTCAGATTTAGCTCCTCCATAAAAAAAACTCATCAAAATCCAAAAAACTCGAATTTAGTTTACAACCTCTAAATCACAATTTGACTAAAAATTTATATAAAATCCGAAATATTGGTGTTTATTTCATCTAAATTTATTCAAATTTAGCTCCTCCATCAAAAAAACTCATCAAAATTCAAAAAAATCGAATTTAGTTTAAACCCTCTAAATCATAATTTGACTAAAAATTTATATAAAAACCGAACTATAGGTGTTTATTTCATCGAAATGTATTCAGATTTAGCTCCTCCATAAAAAAAACTCATCAAAATCCAAAAAACTCGAATTTAGTTTACAACCTCTAAATCACAATTTGACTAAAAATTTATATAAAATCCGAACTATAGGTGTTTATTTCATCGAAATGTATTCAGATTTAGCTCCTCCATAAAAAAAACTCATCAAAATCCAAAAAACTCGAATTTAGTTTACAACCTCTAAATCACAATTTGACTAAAAATTTATATAAAATCCGAAATATTGGTGTTCATTTCATCTAAATTTATTCAAATTTAGCTCCTCCATCAAAAAACTCATCAAAATCAAAAAAAATCGAATTTAGTTTACAACCTCTAAATCACAATTTGACTAAAAATTTATATAAAATCCGAAATATTGGTGTTTATTTCATCTAAATTTATTCAAATTTAGCTCCTCCATCAAAAAAACTCATCAAAATCCAAGAAAATCGAATTTAGTTTAAAACCTTTAATCACCTTTTTGACTAAAAATTTATATAAAATCCGAACTATAGGTGTTTATTTCATCTAAATTTATTCAAATTTAGCTCCTTCATCAAACAAACTTATCAAAATCCAAAAAAATTGAATTTAGTTTACAACCTCTAAATCACAATTTGACTAAAAATTTATATAAAATCCGAACTATAGGTGTTTATTTCATCTAAATTTATTCAAATTTAGCTCCTCCATCAAAAAACTCATCAAAATCCAAGAAAATCGAATTTAGTTTAAAACCTTTAATCACCTTTTTGACTAAAAATTTATATAAAATCCGAACTATAGGTGTTTATTTCATCTAAATTTATTCAAATTTAGCTCCTCCATCAAAATCCAAAAAAATCGAATTTAGGTTAAACCCTCTAAATCACAATTTGACTAAAAATTTATATAAAATCCGAACTATAGGTGTTTATTTCATCTCAATTTATTCAAATTTAGCTCCTCCATCAAAAAAACTCATCAAAATTCAAAAAAATCGAATTTAGTTTAAACCCTCTAAATCATAATTTGACTAATAATTTATATAAAAACCGAACTATAGGTGTTTATTTCATCTAAATTTATTCAAATTTAGCTCCTCCATCAAAAAAACTCATCAAAATCCAAGAAAATCGAATTTAGTTTAAAACCTTTAATCACCTTTTTGACTAAAAATTTATATAAAATCCGAACTATAGGTGTTTATTTCATCGAAATGTATTCAGATTTAGCTCCTCCATAAAAAAACTCATCAAAATCCAAAAAACTCGAATTTAGTTTACAACCTCTAAATCACAATTTGACTAAAAATTTATATAAAATCCGAAATATTGGTGTTCATTTCATCTAAATTTATTCAAATTTAGCTCCTCCATCAAAAAACTCATCAAAATCAAAAAAAATCGAATTTAGTTTAAAACCTCTAAATCACAATTTGACTAAAAATTTATATAAAATCCGAACTATAGGTGTTTATTTCATCTAAATTTATTCAAATTTAGCTCCTCCATCAAAAAAACTCATCAAAATCCAAGAAAATCGAATTTAGTTTAAAACCTTTAATCACCTTTTTGACTAAAAATTTATATAAAATCCGAACTATAGGTGTTTATTTCATCTAAATTTATTCAAATTTAGCTCCTCCATCAAAAAAACTCATCAAAATCCAAAAAAATCGAATTTAGTTTAAAACCTCTAAATCACAATTTGACAAAAAATTTATATAAAATCCGATATATAGTTGCTTATTTCATCTAAATTTATTCAAATTTAGCTCCTCCATCAAAAAAACTCATCAAAATCCAAGAAAATCGAATTTAGTTTAAAACCTTTAATCACCTTTTTGACTAAAAATTTATATAAAATCCGAACTATATGTGTTTATTTCATCTAAATTTATTCTAATTTAGCTCCTCCATCAAAAAAACTCATCAAAATCCAAGAAAATCGAATTTAGTTTAAAACCTTTAATCACCTTTTTGACTAAAAATTTATATAAAATCCGAACTATGTGTTTATTTCATCTAAATTTATTCTAATTTAGCTCCTCCATCAAAATCCAAAAAAATCGAATTTAGGTTAAACCCTCTAAATCACAATTTGACTAAAAATTTATATAAAATCCGAACTATAGGTGTTTATTTCATCTCAATTTATTCAAATTTAGTTCCTCCATCAAAAAAACTCATCAAAATCCAAGAAAATCGAATTTAGTTTAAAACCTTTAATCACCTTTTTGACTAAAAATTTATATAAAATCCGAACTATAGGTGTTTATTTCATCTAAATTTATTCAAATTTAGCTCCTTCATCAAACAAACTTATCAAAATCCAAAAAAATTGAATTTAGTTTACAACCTCTAAATCACAATTTGACTAAAAATTTATATAAAATCCGAACTATAGGTGTTTATTTCATCTAAATTTATTCAAATTTAGCTCCTCCATCAAAAAACTCATCAAAATCGAAAAAAATCGAATTTAGTTTACAACCTCTAAATCACAATTTGACTAAAAATTTATATAAAATCCGAACTATAGGTGTTTATTTCATCTAAATTTATTCAAATTTAGCTCCTCCATCAAAATCCAAAAAAATCGAATTTAGGTTAAACCCTCTAAATCACAATTTGACTAAAAATTTATATAAAATCCGAACTATAGGTGTTTATTTCATCTCAATTTATTCAAATTTAGCTCCTCCATCAAAAAAACTCATCAAAATTCAAAAAAATCGAATTTAGTTTAAACCCTCTAAATCATAATTTGACTAATAATTTATATAAAAACCGAACTATAGGTGTTTATTTCATCTAAATTTATTCAAATTTAGCTCCTCCATCAAAAAAACTCATCAAAATCCAAGAAAATCGAATTTAGTTTAAAACCTTTAATCACCTTTTTGACTAAAAATTTATATAAAATCCGAACTATAGGTGTTTATTTCATCGAAATGTATTCAGATTTAGCTCCTCCATAAAAAAAACTCATCAAAATCCAAAAAACTCGAATTTAGTTTACAACCTCTAAATCACAATTTGACTAAAAATTTATATAAAATCCGAAATATTGGTGTTCATTTCATCTAAATTTATTCAAATTTAGCTCCTCCATCAAAAAACTCATCAAAATCAAAAAAAATCGAATTTAGTTTACAACCTCTAAATCACAATTTGACTAAAAATTTATATAAAATCCGAAATATTGGTGTTTATTTCATCTAAATTTATTCAAATTTAGCTCCTCCATCAAAAAAACTCATCAAAATCCAAGAAAATCGAATTTAGTTTAAAACCTTTAATCACCTTTTTGACTAAAAATTTATATAAAATCCGAACTATATGTGTTTATTTCATCTAAATTTATACAAATTTAGCTCCTTCATCAAACAAACTTATCAAAATCCAAAAAAATTGAATTTAGTTTACAACCTCTAAATCACAATTTGACTAAAAATTTATATAAAATCCGAACTATAGGTGTTTATTTCATCTAAATTTATTCAAATTTAGCTCCTCCATCAAAAAACTCATCAAAATCGAAAAAAATCGAATTTAGTTTACAACCTCTAAATCACAATTTGACTAAAAATTTATATAAAATCCGAACTATAGGTGTTTATTTCATCTAAATTTATTCAAATTTAGCTCCTCCATCAAAATCCAAAAAAATCGAATTTAGGTTAAACCCTCTAAATCACAATTTGACTAAAAATTTATATAAAATCCGAACTATAGGTGTTTATTTCATCTCAATTTATTCAAATTTAGCTCCTCCATCAAAAAAACTCATCACAATTCAAAAAAATCGAATTTAGTTTAAACCCTCTAAATCATAATTTGACTAATAATTTATATAAAAACCGAACTATAGGTGTTTATTTCATCTAAATTTATTCAAATTTAGCTCCTCCACCAAAAAAACTCATCAAAATCCAAGAAAATCGAATTTAGTTTAAAACCTTTAATCACCTTTTTGACTAAAAATTTATATAAAATCCGAACTATAGGTGTTTATTTCATCGAAATGTATTCAGATTTAGCTCCTCCATAAAAAAAACTCATCAAAATCCAAAAAACTCGAATTTAGTTTACAACCTCTAAATCACAATTTGACTAAAAATTTATATAAAATCCGAAATATTGGTGATCATTTCATCTAAATTTATTCAAATTTAGCTCCTCCATCAAAAAACTCATCAAAATAAAAAAAAATCGAATTTAGTTTAAAACCTCTAAATCACAATTTGACTAAAAATTTATATAAAATCCGAACTATAGGTGTTTATTTCATCTAAATTTATTCAAATTTAGCTCCTCCATCAAAAAAACTCATCAAAATCCAAGAAAATCGAATTTAGTTTAAAACCTTTAATCACCTTTTTGACTAAAAATTTATATAAAATCCGAACTATAGGTGTTTATTTCATCTAAATTTATTCAAATTTAGCTCCTCCATCAAAAAAACTCATCAAAATCCAAAAAAATCGAATTTAGTTTAAAACCTCTAAATCACAATTTGACTAAAAATTTATATAAAATCCGAACTATAGGTGTTTATTTCATCTAAATTTATTCAAATTTAGCTCCTCCATCAAAAAAACTCATCAAAATCCAAAAAAATCGAATTTAGTTTAAAACCTCTAAATCACAATTTGACAAAAATTTATATAAAATCCGATCTATAGTTGCTTATTTCATCTAAATTTATTCAAATTTAGCTCCTCCATCAAAAAAACTCATCAAAATCCAAGAAAATCGAATTTAGTTTAAAACCTTTAATCACCTTTTTGACTAAAAATTTATATAAAATCCGAACTATATGTGTTTATTTCATCTAAATTTATTCTAATTTAGCTCCTCCATCAAAAAAACTCATCAAAATCCAAGAAAATCGAATTTAGTTTAAAACCTTTAATCACCTTTTTGACTAAAAATTTATATAAAATCCGAACTATGTGTTTATTTCATCTAAATTTATTCAAATTTAGCTCCTCCATCAAAAAAACTTATCAAAATCCAAAAAAATTGAATTTAGTTTACAACCTCTAAATCACAATTTGACTAAAAATTTATATAAAATCCGAACTATAGGTGTTTATTTCATCTAAATTTATTCAAATTTAGCTCCTCCATCAAAAAACTCATCAAAATCGAAAAAAATCGAATTTAGTTTACAACCTCTAAATCACAATTTGACTAAAAATTTATATAAAATCCGAACTATAGGTGTTTATTTCATCTAAATTTATTCAAATTTAGCTCCTCCATCAAAATCCAAAAAAATCGAATTTAGGTTAAACCCTCTAAATCACAATTTGACAAAAAATTTATATAAAATCCGATATATAGTTGCTTATTTCATCTAAATTTATTCAAATTTAGCTCCTCCATCAAAAAAACTCATCAAAATCCAAGAAAATCGAATTTAGTTTAAAACCTTTAATCACCTTTTTGACTAAAAATTTATATAAAATCCGAACTATATGTGTTTATTTCATCTAAATTTATTCAAATTTAGCTCCTCCATCAAAAAAACTCATCAAAATCCAAGAAAATCGAATTTAGTTTAAAACCTTTAATCACCTTTTTGACTAAAAATTTATATAAAATCCGAACTATGTGTTTATTTCATCTAAATTTATTCTAATTTAGCTCCTCCATCAAAATCCAAAAAAATCGAATTTAGGTTAAACCCTCTAAATCACAATTTGACTAAAAATTTATATAAAATACAAACTATAGGTGTTTATTTCATCTAAATTTATTCAAATTTAGCTCCTCCATCAAAAAAACTTATCAAAATCCAAAAAAATTGAATTTAGTTAAAACCCTCTAAATCACAATTTGACTAAAAATTTATATAAAATCCGATCTATAGGTGTTTATTTCATCTAAATTTATTCAAATTTAGCTCCTCCATCAAAAAACTCATCAAAATCGAAAAAAATCGAATTTAGTTTACAACCTCTAAATCACAATTTGACTAAAAATTTATATACAATCCGAACTATAGGTGTTTATTTCATCTAAATTTATTCAAATTTAGCTCCTCCATCAAAATCCAAAAAAATCGAATTTAGGTTAAACCCTCTAAATCACAATTTGACTAAAAATTTATATAAAATCCGAACTATAGGTGTTTATTTCATCTCAATTTATTCAAATTTAGCACCTCCATCAAAAAAACTCATCAAAATCCAAAAATATCGAATTTAGTTTAAAACCTCTAAATCACAATTTGACTAAAAATTTATATAAAATCCAAACTATAGGTGTTTATTTCATCTAAATTTATTCAAATTTAGTTCCTCCATCAAAAAAACTCATCAAAATGGAAAAATTCGAATTTAGTTTACAACCTCTAAATCACAATTTGACTAAAAATTTATATACAATCCGAACTATAGGTGTTTATTTCATCTAAATTTATTCAAATTTAGCTCCTCCATCAAAATCCAAAAAAATCGAATTTAGGTTAAACCCTCTAAATCACAATTTGACTAAAAATTTATATAAAATCCGAACTATAGGTGTTTATTTCATCTCAATTTATTCAAATTTAGCTCCTCCATCAAAAAACTCATCAAAATCGAAAAAAATCGAATTTAGTTTAAACCCTCTAAATCATAATTTGACTAAAAATTTATATAAAAACCGAACTATAGGTGTTTATTTCATCTAAATTTATTCAAATTTAGCTCCTCCATCAAAAAAACTCATCAAAATCAAAAAAAATCGAATTTAGGTTAAACCCTCTAAATCACAATTTGACTAAAAATTTATATAAAAACCGAACTATAGGTGTTTATTTCATCTAAATTTATTCAAATTTAGCTCCTCCATCAAAAAAACTCATCAAAATCCAAAAAAATCGAATTTAGGTTAAACCCTCTAAATCACAATTTGACCAAAATTTATATAAAATCCGAACTATAGGTGTTTATTTCATCTCAATTTATTCAAATTTAGCTCCTCCATCAAAAAAACTCATCAAAATTCAAAAAAATCGAATTTAGTTTAAACCCTCTAAATCATAATTTGACTAAAAATTTATATAAAAACCGAACTATAGGTGTTTATTTCATCGAAATGTATTCAGATTTAGCTCCTCCATAAAAAAAACTCATCAAAATCCAAAAAACTCGAATTTAGTTTACAACCTCTAAATCACAATTTGACTAAAAATTTATATAAAATCCGAAATATGTGTTTATTTCATCTAAATTTATTCTAATTTAGCTCCTCCATCAAAATCCAAAAAAATCGAATTTAGGTTAAACCCTCTAAATCACAATTTGACCAAAATTTATATAAAATCCGAACTATAGGTGTTTATTTCATCTCAATTTATTCAAATTTAGCTCCTCCATCAAAAAAACTCATCAAAATCCAAGAAAATCGAATTTAGTTTAAAACCTTTAATCACCTTTTTGACTAAAAATTTATATAAAATCCGAACTATAGGTGTTTATTTCATCTAAATTTATTCAAATTTAGCTCCTCCATCAAAAAAACTCATCAAAATCCAAAAAAATCGAATTTAGTTTAAAACCTCTAAATCACAATTTGACTAAAAATTTATATAAAATCCGAACTATAGGTGTTTATTTCATCTAAATTTATTCAAATTTAGCTCCTCCATCAAAAAAACTCATCAAAATCCAAAAAAATCGAATTTAGTTTAAAACCTCTAAATCACAATTTGACAAAAATTTATATAAAATCCGATCTATAGTTGCTTATTTCATCTAAATTTATTCAAATTTAGCTCCTCCATCAAAAAAACTCATCAAAATCCAAGAAAATCGAATTTAGTTTAAAACCTTTAATCACCTTTTTGACTAAAAATTTATATAAAATCCGAACTATATGTGTTTATTTCATCTAAATTTATTCTAATTTAGCTCCTCCATCAAAAAAACTCATCAAAATCCAAGAAAATCGAATTTAGTTTAAAACCTTTAATCACCTTTTTGACTAAAAATTTATATAAAATCCGAACTATGTGTTTATTTCATCTAAATTTATTCAAATTTAGCTCCTCCATCAAAAAAACTCATCAAAATCCAAAAAAATTGAATTTAGTTTACAACCTCTAAATCACAATTTGACTAAAAATTTATATAAAATCCGAACTATAGGTGTTTATTTCATCTAAATTTATTCAAATTTAGCTCCTCCATCAAAAAACTCATCAAAATCGAAAAAAATCGAATTTAGTTTACAACCTCTAAATCACAATTTGACTAAAAATTTATATAAAATCCGAACTATAGGTGTTTATTTCATCTAAATTTATTCAAATTTAGCTCCTCCATCAAAATCCAAAAAAATCGAATTTAGGTTAAACCCTCTAAATCACAATTTGACAAAAAATTTATATAAAATCCGATATATAGTTGCTTATTTCATCTAAATTTATTCAAATTTAGCTCCTCCATCAAAAAAACTCATCAAAATCCAAGAAAATCGAATTTAGTTTAAAACCTTTAATCACCTTTTTGACTAAAAATTTATATAAAATCCGAACTATATGTGTTTATTTCATCTAAATTTATTCTAATTTAGCTCCTCCATCAAAAAAACTCATCAAAATCCAAGAAAATCGAATTTAGTTTAAAACCTTTAATCACCTTTTTGACTAAAAATTTATATAAAATCCGAACTATGTGTTTATTTCATCTAAATTTATTCTAATTTAGCTCCTCCATCAAAATCCAAAAAAATCGAATTTAGGTTAAACCCTCTAAATCACAATTTGACTAAAAATTTATATAAAATCCAAACTATAGGTGTTTATTTCATCTAAATTTATTCAAATTTAGCTCCTCCATCAAAAAAACTTATCAAAATCCAAAAAAATTGAATTTAGTTAAAACCCTCTAAATCACAATTTGACTAAAAATTTATATAAAATCCGATCTATAGGTGTTTATTTCATCTAAATTTATTCAAATTTAGCTCCTCCATCAAAAAACTCATCAAAATCGAAAAAAATCGAATTTAGTTTACAACCTCTAAATCACAATTTGACTAAAAATTTATATACAATCCGAACTATAGGTGTTTATTTCATCTAAATTTATTCAAATTTAGCTCCTCCATCAAAATCCAAAAAAATCGAATTTAGGTTAAACCCTCTAAATCACAATTTGACTAAAAATTTATATAAAATCCGAACTATAGGTGTTTATTTCATCTCAATTTATTCAAATTTAGCACCTCCATCAAAAAAACTCATCAAAATCCAAAAATATCGAATTTAGTTTAAAACCTCTAAATCACAATTTGACTAAAAATTTATATAAAATCCAAACTATAGGTGTTTATTTCATCTAAATTTATTCAAATTTAGTTCCTCCATCAAAAAAACTCATCAAAATGGAAAAATTCGAATTTAGTTTACAACCTCTAAATCACAATTTGACTAAAAATTTATATACAATCCGAACTATAGGTGTTTATTTCATCTAAATTTATTCAAATTTAGCTCCTCCATCAAAATCCAAAAAAATCGAATTTAGGTTAAACCCTCTAAATCACAATTTGACTAAAAATTTATATAAAATCCGAACTATAGGTGTTTATTTCATCTCAATTTATTCAAATTTAGCTCCTCCATCAAAAAACTCATCAAAATCGAAAAAAATCGAATTTAGTTTAAACCCTCTAAATCATAATTTGACTAAAAATTTATATAAAAACCGAACTATAGGTGTTTATTTCATCTAAATTTATTCAAATTTAGCTCCTCCATCAAAAAAACTCATCAAAATCCAAAAAAATCGAATTTAGGTTAAACCCTCTAAATCACAATTTGACTAAAAATTTATATAAAAACCGAACTATAGGTGTTTATTTCATCTAAATTTATTCAAATTTAGCTCCTCCATCAAAAAAACTCATCAAAATCCAAAAAAATCGAATTTAGGTTAAACCCTCTAAATCACAATTTGACCAAAATTTATATAAAATCCGAACTATAGGTGTTTATTTCATCTCAATTTATTCAAATTTAGCTCCTCCATCAAAAAAACTCATCAAAATTCAAAAAAATCGAATTTAGTTTAAACCCTCTAAATCATAATTTGACTAAAAATTTATATAAAAACCGAACTATAGGTGTTTATTTCATCGAAATGTATTCAGATTTAGCTCCTCCATAAAAAAAACTCATCAAAATCCAAAAAACTCGAATTTAGTTTACAACCTCTAAATCACAATTTGACTAAAAATTTATATAAAATCCGAAATATTGGTGTTTATTTCATCTAAATTTATTCAAATTTAGCTCCTCCATCAAAAAACTCATCAAAATAAAAAAAAATCGAATTTAGTTTAAAACCTCTAAATCACAATTTGACTAAAAATTTATATAAAATCCGAACTATAGGTGTTTATTTCATCTAAATTTATTCAAATTTAGCTCCTCCATCAAAAAAACTCATCAAAATCCAAAAAACTCGAATTTAGTTTACAACCTCTAAATCACAATTTGACTAAAAATTTATATAAAATCCGAAATATTGGTGTTTATTTCATCTAAATTTATTCAAATTTAGCTCCTCCATCAAAAAACTCATCAAAATAAAAAAAAATCGAATTTAGTTTAAAACCTCTAAATCACAATTTGACTAAAAATTTATATAAAATCCGAACTATAGGTGTTTATTTCATCTAAATTTATTCAAATTTAGCTCCTCCATCAAAAAACTCATCAAAATCAAAAAAAATCGAATTTAGTTTAAAACCTCTAAATCACAATTTGACTAAAAATTTATATAAAATCCGAACTATAGGTGTTTATTTCATCTCAATTTATTCAAATTTAGCACCTCCATCAAAAAAACTCATCAAAATCCAAAAATATCGAATTTAGTTTAAAACCTCTAAATCACAATTTGACTAAAAATTTATATACAATCCGAACTATAGGTGTTTATTTCATCTAAATTTATTCAAATTTAGCTCCTCCATCAAAATCCAAAAAAATCGAATTTAGGTTAAACCCTCTAAATCACAATTTGACTAAAAATTTATATAAAATCCGAACTATAGGTGTTTATTTCATCTCAATTTATTCAAATTTAGCTCCTCCATCAAAAAAACTCATCAAAATTCAAAAAAATCGAATTTAGTTTAAACCCTCTAAATCATAATTTGACTAAAAATTTATATAAAAACCGAACTATAGGTGTTTATTTCATCGAAATGTATTCAGATTTAGCTCCTCCATAAAAAAAACTCATCAAAATCCAAAAAACTCGAATTTAGTTTACAACCTCTAAATCACAATTTGACTAAAAATTTATATAAAATCCGAAATATTGGTGTTTATTTCATCTAAATTTATTCAAATTTAGCTCCTCCATCAAAAAAACTCATCAAAATTCAAAAAAATCGAATTTAGTTTAAACCCTCTAAATCATAATTTGACTAAAAATTTATATAAAAACCGAACTATAGGTGTTTATTTCATCGAAATGTATTCAGATTTAGCTCCTCCATAAAAAAAACTCATCAAAATCCAAAAAACTCGAATTTAGTTTACAACCTCTAAATCACAATTTGACTAAAAATTTATATAAAATCCGAAATATTGGTGTTTATTTCATCTAAATTTTTTCAAATTTAGTTCCTCCATCAAAAAAACTCATCAAAATCGAAAAAAATCGAATTTAGTTTACAACCTCTAAATCACAATTTGACTAAAAATTTATATACAATCCGAACTATAGGTGTTTATTTCATCTAAATTTATTCAAATTTAGCTCCTCCATCAAAATCCAAAAAAATCGAATTTAGGTTAAACCCTCTAAATCACAATTTGACTAAAAATTTATATAAAATCCGAACTATAGGTGTTTATTTCATCTCAATTTATTCAAATTTAGCTCCTCCATCAAAAAACTCATCAAAATCGAAAAAAATCGAATTTAGTTTACAACCTCTAAATCACAATTTGACTAAAAATTTATATAAAATCCGAACTATAGGTGTTTATTTCATCTAAATTTATTCAAATTTAGCTCCTCCATCAAAATCCAAAAAAATCGAATTTAGGTTAAACCCTCTAAATCACAATTTGACTAAAAATTTATATAAAATCCGAACTATAGGTGTTTATTTCATCTCAATTTATTCAAATTTAGCTCCTCCATCAAAAAAACTCATCACAATTCAAAAAAATCGAATTTAGTTTAAACCCTCTAAATCATAATTTGACTAATAATTTATATAAAAACCGAACTATAGGTGTTTATTTCATCTAAATTTATTCAAATTTAGCTCCTCCACCAAAAAAACTCATCAAAATCCAAGAAAATCGAATTTAGTTTAAAACCTTTAATCACCTTTTTGACTAAAAATTTATATAAAATCCGAACTATAGGTGTTTATTTCATCGAAATGTATTCAGATTTAGCTCCTCCATAAAAAAAACTCATCAAAATCCAAAAAACTCGAATTTAGTTTACAACCTCTAAATCACAATTTGACTAAAAATTTATATAAAATCCGAAATATTGGTGATCATTTCATCTAAATTTATTCAAATTTAGCTCCTCCATCAAAAAACTCATCAAAATAAAAAAAAATCGAATTTAGTTTAAAACCTCTAAATCACAATTTGACTAAAAATTTATATAAAATCCGAACTATAGGTGTTTATTTCATCTAAATTTATTCAAATTTAGCTCCTCCATCAAAAAAACTCATCAAAATCCAAGAAAATCGAATTTAGTTTAAAACCTTTAATCACCTTTTTGACTAAAAATTTATATAAAATCCGAACTATAGGTGTTTATTTCATCTAAATTTATTCAAATTTAGCTCCTCCATCAAAAAAACTCATCAAAATCCAAAAAAATCGAATTTAGTTTAAAACCTCTAAATCACAATTTGACTAAAAATTTATATAAAATCCGAACTATAGGTGTTTATTTCATCTAAATTTATTCAAATTTAGCTCCTCCATCAAAAAAACTCATCAAAATCCAAAAAAATCGAATTTAGTTTAAAACCTCTAAATCACAATTTGACAAAAATTTATATAAAATCCGATCTATAGTTGCTTATTTCATCTAAATTTATTCAAATTTAGCTCCTCCATCAAAAAAACTCATCAAAATCCAAGAAAATCGAATTTAGTTTAAAACCTTTAATCACCTTTTTGACTAAAAATTTATATAAAATCCGAACTATAGGTGTTTATTTCATCTAAATTTATTCTAATTTAGCTCCTCCATCAAAAAAACTCATCAAAATCCAAGAAAATCGAATTTAGTTTAAAACCTTTAATCACCTTTTTGACTAAAAATTTATATAAAATCCGAACTATGTGTTTATTTCATCTAAATTTATTCAAATTTAGCTCCTCCATCAAAAAAACTTATCAAAATCCAAAAAAATTGAATTTAGTTTACAACCTCTAAATCACAATTTGACTAAAAATTTATATAAAATCCGAACTATAGGTGTTTATTTCATCTAAATTTATTCAAATTTAGCTCCTCCATCAAAAAACTCATCAAAATCGAAAAAAATCGAATTTAGTTTACAACCTCTAAATCACAATTTGACTAAAAATTTATATAAAATCCGAACTATAGGTGTTTATTTCATCTAAATTTATTCAAATTTAGCTCCTCCATCAAAATCCAAAAAAATCGAATTTAGGTTAAACCCTCTAAATCACAATTTGACAAAAAATTTATATAAAATCCGATATATAGTTGCTTATTTCATCTAAATTTATTCAAATTTAGCTCCTCCATCAAAAAAACTCATCAAAATCCAAGAAAATCGAATTTAGTTTAAAACCTTTAATCACCTTTTTGACTAAAAATTTATATAAAATCCGAACTATATGTGTTTATTTCATCTAAATTTATTCTAATTTAGCTCCTCCATCAAAAAAACTCATCAAAATCCAAGAAAATCGAATTTAGTTTAAAACCTTTAATCACCTTTTTGACTAAAAATTTATATAAAATCCGAACTATGTGTTTATTTCATCTAAATTTATTCTAATTTAGCTCCTCCATCAAAATCCAAAAAAATCGAATTTAGGTTAAACCCTCTAAATCACAATTTGACTAAAAATTTATATAAAATCCAAACTATAGGTGTTTATTTCATCTAAATTTATTCAAATTTAGCTCCTCCATCAAAAAAACTTATCAAAATCCAAAAAAATTGAATTTAGTTAAAACCCTCTAAATCACAATTTGACTAAAAATTTATATAAAATCCGATCTATAGGTGTTTATTTCATCTAAATTTATTCAAATTTAGCTCCTCCATCAAAAAACTCATCAAAATCGAAAAAAATCGAATTTAGTTTACAACCTCTAAATCACAATTTGACTAAAAATTTATATACAATCCGAACTATAGGTGTTTATTTCATCTAAATTTATTCAAATTTAGCTCCTCCATCAAAATCCAAAAAAATCGAATTTAGGTTAAACCCTCTAAATCACAATTTGACTAAAAATTTATATAAAATCCGAACTATAGGTGTTTATTTCATCTCAATTTATTCAAATTTAGCACCTCCATCAAAAAAACTCATCAAAATCCAAAAATATCGAATTTAGTTTAAAACCTCTAAATCACAATTTGACTAAAAATTTATATAAAATCCAAACTATAGGTGTTTATTTCATCTAAATTTATTCAAATTTAGTTCCTCCATCAAAAAAACTCATCAAAATGGAAAAATTCGAATTTAGTTTACAACCTCTAAATCACAATTTGACTAAAAATTTATATACAATCCGAACTATAGGTGTTTATTTCATCTAAATTTATTCAAATTTAGCTCCTCCATCAAAATCCAAAAAAATCGAATTTAGGTTAAACCCTCTAAATCACAATTTGACTAAAAATTTATATAAAATCCGAACTATAGGTGTTTATTTCATCTCAATTTATTCAAATTTAGCTCCTCCATCAAAAAACTCATCAAAATCGAAAAAAATCGAATTTAGTTTAAACCCTCTAAATCATAATTTGACTAAAAATTTATATAAAAACCGAACTATAGGTGTTTATTTCATCTAAATTTATTCAAATTTAGCTCCTCCATCAAAAAAACTCATCAAAATCCAAAAAAATCGAATTTAGGTTAAACCCTCTAAATCACAATTTGACTAAAAATTTATATAAAAACCGAACTATAGGTGTTTATTTCATCTAAATTTATTCAAATTTAGCTCCTCCATCAAAAAAACTCATCAAAATCCAAAAAAATCGAATTTAGGTTAAACCCTCTAAATCACAATTTTACCAAAATTTATATAAAATCCGAACTATAGGTGTTTATTTCATCTCAATTTATTCAAATTTAGCTCCTCCATCAAAAAAACTCATCAAAATTCAAAAAAATCGAATTTAGTTTAAACCCTCTAAATCATAATTTGACTAAAAATTTATATAAAAACCGAACTATAGGTGTTTATTTCATCGAAATGTATTCAGATTTAGCTCCTCCATAAAAAAAACTCATCAAAATCCAAAAAACTCGAATTTAGTTTACAACCTCTAAATCACAATTTGACTAAAAATTTATATAAAATCCGAAATATTGGTGTTTATTTCATCTAAATTTATTCAAATTTAGCTCCTCCATCAAAAAACTCATCAAAATAAAAAAAAATCGAATTTAGTTTAAAACCTCTAAATCACAATTTGACTAAAAATTTATATAAAATCCGAACTATAGGTGTTTATTTCATCTAAATTTATTCAAATTTAGCTCCTCCATCAAAAAAACTCATCAAAATCCAAAAAACTCGAATTTAGTTTACAACCTCTAAATCACAATTTGACTAAAAATTTATATAAAATCCGAAATATTGGTGTTTATTTCATCTAAATTTATTCAAATTTAGCTCCTCCATCAAAAAACTCATCAAAATAAAAAAAAATCGAATTTAGTTTAAAACCTCTAAATCACAATTTGACTAAAAATTTATATAAAATCCGAACTATAGGTGTTTATTTCATCTAAATTTATTCAAATTTAGCTCCTCCATCAAAAAACTCATCAAAATCAAAAAAAATCGAATTTAGTTTAAAACCTCTAAATCACAATTTGACTAAAAATTTATATAAAATCCGAACTATAGGTGTTTATTTCATCTCAATTTATTCAAATTTAGCACCTCCATCAAAAAAACTCATCAAAATCCAAAAATATCGAATTTAGTTTAAAACCTCTAAATCACAATTTGACTAAAAATTTATATACAATCCGAACTATAGGTGTTTATTTCATCTAAATTTATTCAAATTTAGCTCCTCCATCAAAATCCAAAAAAATCGAATTTAGGTTAAACCCTCTAAATCACAATTTGACTAAAAATTTATATAAAATCCGAACTATAGGTGTTTATTTCATCTCAATTTATTCAAATTTAGCTCCTCCATCAAAAAAACTCATCAAAATTCAAAAAAATCGAATTTAGTTTAAACCCTCTAAATCATAATTTGACTAAAAATTTATATAAAAACCGAACTATAGGTGTTTATTTCATCGAAATGTATTCAGATTTAGCTCCTCCATAAAAAAAACTCATCAAAATCCAAAAAACTCGAATTTAGTTTACAACCTCTAAATCACAATTTGACTAAAAATTTATATAAAATCCGAAATATTGGTGTTTATTTCATCTAAATTTATTCAAATTTAGCTCCTCCATCAAAAAAACTCATCAAAATTCAAAAAAATCGAATTTAGTTTAAACCCTCTAAATCATAATTTGACTAAAAATTTATATAAAAACCGAACTATAGGTGTTTATTTCATCGAAATGTATTCAGATTTAGCTCCTCCATAAAAAAAACTCATCAAAATCCAAAAAACTCGAATTTAGTTTACAACCTCTAAATCACAATTTGACTAAAAATTTATATAAAATCCGAAATATTGGTGTTTATTTCATCTAAATTTTTTCAAATTTAGTTCCTCCATCAAAAAAACTCATCAAAATCGAAAAAAATCGAATTTAGTTTACAACCTCTAAATCACAATTTGACTAAAAATTTATATACAATCCGAACTATAGGTGTTTATTTCATCTAAATTTATTCAAATTTAGCTCCTCCATCAAAATCCAAAAAAATCGAATTTAGGTTAAACCCTCTAAATCACAATTTGACTAAAAATTTATATAAAATCCGAACTATAGGTGTTTATTTCATCTCAATTTATTCAAATTTAGCTCCTCCATCAAAAAACTCATCAAAATCGAAAAAAATCGAATTTAGTTTAAACCCTCTAAATCATAATTTGACTAAAAATTTATATAAAAACCGAACTATAGGTGTTTATTTCATCTAAATTTATTCAAATTTAGCTCCTCCATCAAAAAAACTCATCAAAATCCAAAAAAATCGAATTTAGGTTAAACCCTCTAAATCACAATTTGACTAAAAATTTATATAAAATCCGAACTATAGGTGTTTATTTCATCTCAATTTATTCAAATTTAGCTCCTCCATCAAAAAAACTCATCAAAATTCAAAAAAATCGAATTTAGTTTAAACCCTCTAAATCATAATTTGACTAAAAATTTATATAAAATCCGAACTATAGGTGTTTATTTCATCTAAATTTATTCAAATTTAGCTCCTCCATCAAAAAAACTCATCAAAATCCAAAAAAATCGAATTTAGGTTAAACCGTCTAAATCACAATTTGACTAAAAATTTATATAAAATCCGAACTATATGTGTTTATTTCATCTAAATTTATTCTAATTTAGCTCCTCCATCAAAAAACTCATCAAAATCGAAAAAAATCGAATTTAGTTTAAACCCTCTAAATCATAATTTGACTAAAAATTTATATAAAAACCGAACTATAGGTGTTTATTTCATCTAAATTTATTCAAATTTAGCTCCTCCATCAAAAAAACTCATCAAAATCCAAAAAAATCGAATTTAGGTTAAACCCTCTAAATCACAATTTGACTAAAAATTTATATAAAATCCGAACTATAGGTGTTTATTTCATCTCAATTTATTCAAATTTAGCTCCTCCATCAAAAAAACTCATCAAAATTCAAAAAAATCGAATTTAGTTTAAACCCTCTAAATCATAATTTGACTAAAAATTTATATAAAAACCGAGCTATAGGTGTTTATTTCATCGAAATGTATTCAGATTTAGCTCCTCCATAAAAAAAACTCATCAAAATCCAAAAAACTCGAATTTAGTTTACAACCTCTAAATCACAATTTGACTAAAAATTTATATAAAATCCGAAATATTGGTGTTTATTTCATCTAAATTTATTCAAATTTAGCTCCTCCATCAAAAAACTCATCAAAATCAAAAAAAATCGAATTTAGTTTAAAACCTCTAAATCACAATTTGACTAAAAATTTATATAAAATCCGAACTATAGGTGTTTATTTCATCTAAATTTATTCAAATTTAGCTCCTCCATCAAAAAAACTCATCAAAATCCAAAAAAATCGAATTTAGTTTAAAACCTCTAAATCACAATTTGACTAAAAATTTATATAAAATCCGAACTATAGGTGTTTATTTCATCTAAATTTATTCAAATTTAGCTCCTCCATCAAAAAAACATCAAAATCCAAAAAAATCGAATTTAGTTTAAAACCTCTAAATCACAATTTGACAAAAAATTTACATAAAATCCAAACTATAGGTGTTTATTTCATCTAAATTTATTCAAATTTAGCTCCTCCATCAAAAAAACTTATCAAAATCCAAAAAAATTGAATTTAGTTAAAACCCTCTAAATCACAATTTGACTAAAAATTTATATAAAATCCGATCTATAGGTGTTTATTTCATCTAAATTTATTCAAATTTAGCTCCTCCATCAAAAAACTCATCAAAATCGAAAAAAATCGAATTTAGTTTACAACCTCTAAATCACAATTTGACTAAAAATTTATATACAATCCGAACTATAGGTGTTTATTTCATCTAAATTTATTCAAATTTAGCTCCTCCATCAAAATCCAAAAAAATCGAATTTAGGTTAAACCCTCTAAATCACAATTTGACTAAAAATTTATATAAAATCCGAACTATAGGTGTTTATTTCATCTAAATTTATTCTAATTTAGCTCCTCCATCAAAAAAACTCATCAAAATCCAAGAAAATCGAATTTAGTTTAAAACCTTTAATCACCTTTTTGACTAAAAATTTATATAAAATCCGAACTATGTGTTTATTTCATCTAAATTTATTCTAATTTAGCTCCTCCATCAAAATCCAAAAAAATCGAATTTAGGTTAAACCCTCTAAATCACAATTTGACTAAAAATTTATATAAAATCCGAACTATAGGTGTTTATTTCATCTCAATTTATTCAAATTTAGCTCCTCCATCAAAAAAACTCATCAAAATTCAAAAAAATCGAATTTAGTTTAAACCCTCTAAATCATAATTTGACTAATAATTTATATAAAAACCGAACTATAGGTGTTTATTTCATCTAAATTTATTCAAATTTAGCTCCTCCATCAAAAAAACTCATCAAAATCCAAGAAAATCGAATTTAGTTTAAAACCTTTAATCACCTTTTTGACTAAAAATTTATATAAAATCCGAACTATAGGTGTTTATTTCATCGAAATGTATTCAGATTTAGCTCCTCCATAAAAAAAACTCATCAAAATCCAAAAAACTCGAATTTAGTTTACAACCTCTAAATCACAATTTGACTAAAAATTTATATAAAATCCGAAATATTGGTGTTCATTTCATCTAAATTTATTCAAATTTAGCTCCTCCATCAAAAAACTCATCAAAATCAAAAAAAATCGAATTTAGTTTAAAACCTCTAAATCACAATTTGACTAAAAATTTATTTAAAATCCGAACTATAGGTGTTTATTTCATCTAAATTTATTCAAATTTAGCTCCTCCATCAAAAAAACTCATCAAAATCCAAGAAAATCGAATTTAGTTTAAAACCTTTAATCACCTTTTTGACTAAAAATTTATATAAAATCCGAACTATAGGTGTTTATTTCATCTAAATTTATTCAAATTTAGCTCCTCCATCAAAAAAACTCATCAAAATCCAAAAAAATCGAATTTAGTTTAAAACCTCTAAATCACAATTTGACTAAAAATTTATATAAAATCCGAACTATAGGTGTTTATTTCATCTAAATTTATTCAAATTTAGCTCCTCCAACAAAAAAACTCATCAAAATCCAAAAAAATCGAATTTAGTTTAAAACCTCTAAATCACAATTTGACAAAAAATTTATATAAAATCCGATATATAGTTGCTTATTTCATCTAAATTTATTCAAATTTAGCTCCTCCATCAAAAAAACTCATCAAAATCCAAGAAAATCGAATTTAGTTTAAAACCTTTAATCACCTTTTTGACTAAAAATTTATATAAAATCCGAACTATATGTGTTTATTTCATCTAAATTTATTCTAATTTAGCTCCTCCATCAAAAAAACTCATCAAAATCCAAGAAAATCGAATTTAGTTTAAAACCTTTAATCACCTTTTTGACTAAAAATTTATGTAAAATCCGAACTATGTGTTTATTTCATCTAAATTTATTCTAATTTAGCTCCTCCATCAAAATCCAAAAAAATCGAATTTAGGTTAAACCCTCTAAATCACAATTTGACTAAAAATTTATATAAAATCCAAACTATAGGTGTTTATTTCATCTAAATTTATTCAAATTTAGCTCCTCCATCAAAAAAACTTATCAAAATCCAAAAAAATTGAATTTAGTTAAAACCCTCTAAATCACAATTTGACTAAAAATTTATATAAAATCCGATCTATAGGTGTTTATTTCATCTAAATTTATTCAAATTTAGCTCCTCCATCAAAAAACTCATCAAAATCGAAAAAAATCGAATTTAGTTTACAACCTCTAAATCACAATTTGACTAAAAATTTATATACAATCCGAACTATAGGTGTTTATTTCATCTAAATTTATTCAAATTTAGCTCCTCCATCAAAATCCAAAAAAATCGAATTTAGGTTAAACCCTCTAAATCACAATTTGACTAAAAATTTATATAAAATCCGAACTATAGGTGTTTATTTCATCTCAATTTATTCAAATTTAGCACCTCCATCAAAAAAACTCATCAAAATCCAAAAATATCGAATTTAGTTTAAAACCTCTAAATCACAATTTGACTAAAAATTTATATAAAATCCCAACTATAGGTGTTTATTTCATCTAAATTTATTCAAATTTAGTTCCTCCATCAAAAAAACTCATCAAAATCGAAAAAAATCGAATTTAGTTTACAACCTCTAAATCACAATTTGACTAAAAATTTATATACAATCCGAACTATAGGTGTTTATTTCATCTAAATTTATTCAAATTTAGCTCCTCCATCAAAATCCAAAAAAATCGAATTTAGGTTAAACCCTCTAAATCACAATTTGACTAAAAATTTATATAAAATCCGAACTATAGGTGTTTATTTCATCTCAATTTATTCAAATTTAGCTCCTCCATCAAAAAACTCATCAAAATCGAAAAAAATCGAATTTAGTTTAAACCCTCTAAATCATAATTTGACTAAAAATTTATATAAAAACCGAACTATAGGTGTTTATTTCATCTAAATTTATTCAAATTTAGCTCCTCCATCAAAAAAACTCATCAAAATCCAAAAAAATCGAATTTAGGTTAAACCCTCTAAATCACAATTTGACTAAAAATTTATATAAAAACCGAACTATAGGTGTTTATTTCATCTAAATTTATTCAAATTTAGCTCCTCCATCAAAAAAACTCATCAAAATCCAAAAAAATCGAATTTAGGTTAAACCCTCTAAATCACAATTTGACTAAAAATTTATATAAAATCCGAACTATAGGTGTTTATTTCATCTCAATTTATTCAAATTTAGCTCCTCCATCAAAAAAACTCATCAAAATTCAAAAAAATCGAATTTAGTTTAAACCCTCTAAATCATAATTTGACTAAAAATTTATATAAAAACCGAACTATAGGTGTTTATTTCATCGAAATGTATTCAGATTTAGCTCCTCCATAAAAAAAACTCATCAAAATCCAAAAAACTCGAATTTAGTTTACAACCTCTAAATCACAATTTGACTAAAAATTTATATAAAATCCGAAATATTGGTGTTTATTTCATCTAAATTTATTCAAATTTAGCTCCTCCATCAAAAAACTCATCAAAATAAAAAAAAATCGAATTTAGTTTAAAACCTCTAAATCACAATTTGACTAAAAATTTATATAAAATCCGAACTATAGGTGTTTATTTCATCTAAATTTATTCAAATTTAGCTCCTCCATCAAAAAAACTCATCAAAATCCAAAAAACTCGAATTTAGTTTACAACCTCTAAATCACAATTTGACTAAAAATTTATATAAAATCCGAAATATTGGTGTTTATTTCATCTAAATTTATTCAAATTTAGCTCCTCCATCAAAAAACTCATCAAAATCAAAAAAAATCGAATTTAGTTTAAAACCTCTAAATCACAATTTGACTAAAAATTTATATAAAATCCAAACTATAGGTGTTTATTTCATCTAAATTTATTCAAATTTAGTTCCTCCATCAAAAAAACTCATCAAAATCGAAAAAAATCGAATTTAGTTTACAACCTCTAAATCACAATTTGACTAAAAATTTATATACAATCCGAACTATAGGTGTTTATTTCATCTAAATTTATTCAAATTTAGCTCCTCCATCAAAATCCAAAAAAATCGAATTTAGGTTAAACCCTCTAAATCACAATTTGACTAAAAATTTATATAAAATCCGAACTATGTGTTTATTTCATCTAAATTTATTCTAATTTAGCTCCTCCATCAAAATCCAAAAAAATCGAATTTAGGTTAAACCCTCTAAATCACAATTTGACTAAAAATTTATATAAAATCCAAACTATAGGTGTTTATTTCATCTAAATTTATTCAAATTTAGCTCCTCCATCAAAAAAACTTATCAAAATCCAAAAAAATTGAATTTAGTTAAAACCCTCTAAATCACAATTTGACTAAAAATTTATATAAAATCCGATCTATAGGTGTTTATTTCATCTAAATTTATTCAAATTTAGCTCCTCCATCAAAAAACTCATCAAAATCGAAAAAAATCGAATTTAGTTTACAACCTCTAAATCACAATTTGACTAAAAATTTATATACAATCCGAACTATAGGTGTTTATTTCATCTAAATTTATTCAAATTTAGCTCCTCCATCAAAATCCAAAAAAATCGAATTTAGGTTAAACCCTCTAAATCACAATTTGACTAAAAATTTATATAAAATCCGAACTATAGGTGTTTATTTCATCTCAATTTATTCAAATTTAGCACCTCCATCAAAAAAACTCATCAAAATCCAAAAATATCGAATTTAGTTTAAAACCTCTAAATCACAATTTGACTAAAAATTTATATAAAATCCAAACTATAGGTGTTTATTTCATCTAAATTTATTCAAATTTAGTTCCTCCATCAAAAAAACTCATCAAAATCCAAAAAAATCGAATTTAGTTTACAACCTCTAAATCACAATTTGACTAAAAATTTATATACAATCCGAACTATAGGTGTTTATTTCATCTAAATTTATTCAAATTTAGCTCCTCCATCAAAATCCAAAAAAATCGAATTTAGGTTAAACCCTCT
>OV815995.1:21062900-21195244 GCA_929113495.1 Andrena minutula
ATCATAATTTGACTAAAAATTTATATAAAAACCGAACTATAGGTGTTTATTTCATCGAAATGTATTCAGATTTAGCTCCTCCATAAAAAAAACTCATCAAAATCCAAAAAACTCGAATTTAGTTTACAACCTCTAAATCACAATTTGACTAAAAATTTATATACAATCCGAACTATTGGTGTTTATTTCATCTAAATTTATTCAAATTTAGCTCCTCCATCAAAAAACTCATCAAAATAAAAAAAAATCGAATTTAGTTTAAAACCTCTAAATCACAATTTGACTAAAAATTTATATAAAATCCAAACTATAGGTGTTTATTTCATCTAAATTTATTCAAATTTAGTTCCTCCATCAAAAAAACTCATCAAAATCGAAAAAAATCGAATTTAGTTTACAACCTCTAAATCACAATTTGACTAAAAATTTATATACAATCCGAACTATAGGTGTTTATTTCATCTAAATTTATTCAAATTTAGCTCCTCCATCAAAATACAAAAAAATCGAATTTAGGTTAAACCCTCTAAATCACAATTTGACTAAAAATTTATATAAAATCCGAACTATAGGTGTTTATTTCATCTCAATTTATTCAAATTTAGCACCTCCATCAAAAAAACTCATCAAAATCCAAAAATATCGAATTTAGTTTAAAACCTCTAAATCACAATTTGACTAAAAATTTATATAAAATCCAAACTATAGGTGTTTATTTCATCTAAATTTATTCAAATTTAGTTCCTCCATCAAAAAAACTCATCAAAATCGAAAAAAATCGAATTTAGTTTACAACCTCTAAATCACAATTTGACTAAAAATTTATATAAAAACCGAACTATAGGTGTTTATTTCATCTAAATTTATTCAAATTTAGCTCCTCCATCAAAATCCAAAAAAATCGAATTTAGGTTAAACCCTCTAAATCACAATTTGACTAAAAATTTATATAAAATCCGAACTATAGGTGTTTATTTCATCTAAATTTATTCAAATTTAGCTCCTCCATCAAAAAACTCATCAAAATCGAAAAAAATCGAATTTAGTTTAAAACCTCTAAATCACAATTTGACTAAAAATTTATATAAAATACAAACTATAGGTGTTTATTTCATCTAAATTTATTCAAATTTAGTTCCTCCATCAAAAAAACTCATCAAAATCCAAGAAAATCGAATTTAGTTTAAAACCTTTAATCACCTTTTTGACTAAAAATTTATATAAAATCCGAACTATAGGTGTTTATTTCATCTAAATTTATTCAAATTTAGCTCCTCCATCAAAAAAACTTATCAAAATCCAAAAAAATTGAATTTAGTTTACAACCTCTAAATCACAATTTGACTAAAAATTTATATAAAATCCGAACTATAGGTGTTTATTTCATCTAAATTTATTCAAATTTAGCTCCTCCATCAAAAAACTCATCAAAATCGAAAAAAAATCGAATTTAGTTTACAACCTCTAAATCACAATTTGACTAAAAATTTATATAAAATCCGAACTATAGGTGTTTATTTCATCTAAATTTATTCAAATTTAGCTCCTCCATCAAAATCCAAAAAAATCGAATTTAGGTTAAACCCTCTAAATCACAATTTGACTAAAAATTTATATAAAATCCGAACTATAGGTGTTTATTTCATCTAAATTTATTCAAATTTAGCTCCTCCATCAAAAAAACTCATCAAAATTCAAAAAATTCGAATTTAGTTTAAACCCTCTAAATCATAATTTGACTAAAAATTTATATAGAAACCGAACTATAGGTGTTTATTTCATCGAAATGTATTCAGATTTAGCTCCTCCATAAAAAAAACTCATCAAAATCCAAAAAACTCGAATTTAGTTTACAACCTCTAAATCACAATTTGACTAAAAATTTATATAAAATCCGAAATATTGGTGTTTATTTCATCTAAATTTATTCTAATTTAGCTCCTCCATCAAAAAACTCATCAAAATCGAAAAAAATCGAATTTAGTTTAAACCCTCTAAATCATAATTTGACTAAAAATTTATATAAAAACCGAACTATAGGTGTTTATTTCATCTAAATTTATTCAAATTTAGCTCCTCCATCAAAAAAACTCATCAAAATCCAAAAAAATCGAATTTAGTTTAAACCCTCTAAATCACAATTTGACTAAAAATTTATATAAAATCCGAACTATAGGTGTTTATTTCATCTCAATTTATTCAAATTTAGCTCCTCCATCAAAAAAACTCATCAAAATTCAAAAAAATCGAATTTAGTTTAAACCCTCTAAATCATAATTTGACTAAAAATTTATATAAAAACCGAACTATAGGTGTTTATTTCATCGAAATGTATTCAGATTTAGCTCCTCCATAAAAAAAACTCATCAAAATCCAAAAAACTCGAATTTAGTTTACAACCTCTAAATCACAATTTGACTAAAAATTTATATAAAATCCGAAATATTGGTGTTTATTTCATCTAAATTTATTCAAATTTAGCTCCTCCATCAAAAAACTCATCAAAATAAAAAAAAATCGAATTTAGTTTAAAACCTCTAAATCACAATTTGACTAAAAATTTATATAAAATCCAAACTATAGGTGTTTATTTCATCTAAATTTATTCAAATTTAGTTCCTCCATCAAAAAAACTCATCAAAATCGAAAAAAATCGAATTTAGTTTACAACCTCTAAATCACAATTTGACTAAAAATTTATATACAATCCGAACTATAGGTGTTTATTTCATCTAAATTTATTCAAATTTAGCTCCTCCATCAAAATCCAAAAAAATCGAATTTAGGTTAAACCCTCTAAATCACAATTTGACTAAAAATTTATATAAAATCCGAACTATAGGTGTTTATTTCATCTCAATTTATTCAAATTTAGCACCTCCATCAAAAAAACTCATCAAAATCCAAAAATATCGAATTTAGTTTAAAACCTCTAAATCACAATTTGACTAAAAATTTATATAAAATCCAAACTATAGGTGTTTATTTCATCTAAATTTATTCAAATTTAGTTCCTCCATCAAAAAAACTCATCAAAATCGAAAAAAATCGAATTTAGTTTACAACCTCTAAATCACAATTTGACTAAAAATTTATATAAAAACCGAACTATAGGTGTTTATTTCATCTAAATTTATTCAAATTTAGCTCCTCCATCAAAATCCAAAAAAATCGAATTTAGGTTAAACCCTCTAAATCACAATTTGACTAAAAATTTATATAAAATCCGAACTATAGGTGTTTATTTCATCTAAATTTATTCAAATTTAGCTCCTCCATAAAAAAACTCATCAAAATCGAAAAAAATCGAATTTAGTTTAAAACCTCTAAATCACAATTTGACTAAAAATTTATATAAAATCCAAACTATAGGTGTTTATTTCATCTAAATTTATTCAAATTTAGTTCCTCCATCAAAAAAACTCATCAAAATCCAATAAAATCGAATTTAGTTTAAAACCTTTAATCACCTTTTTGACTAAAAATTTATATAAAATCCGAACTATAGGTGTTTATTTCATCTAAATTTATTCAAATTTAGCTCCTCCATCAAAAAAACTTATCAAAATCCAAAAAAATTGAATTTAGTTTAAAACCTCTAAATCACAATTTGACTAAAAATTTATATAAAATCCGAACTATAGGTGTTTATTTCATCTAAATTTATTCAAATTTAGCTCCTCCATCAAAAAACTCATCAAAATCGAAAAAAAATCGAATTTAGTTTACAACCTCTAAATCACAATTTGACTAAAAATTTATATAAAATCCGAACTATAGGTGTTTATTTCATCTAAATTTATTCAAATTTAGCTCCTCCATCAAAATCCAAAAAAATCGAATTTAGGTTAAACCCTCTAAATCACAATTTGACTAAAAATTTATATAAAATCCGAACTATAGGTGTTTATTTCATCTCAATTTATTCAAATTTAGCTCCTCCATCAAAAAAACTCATCAAAATTCAAAAAATTCGAATTTAGTTTAAACCCTCTAAATCATAATTTGACTAAAAATTTATATAGAAACCGAACTATAGGTGTTTATTTCATCGAAATGTATTCAGATTTAGCTCCTCCATAAAAAAAACTCATCAAAATCCAAAAAACTCGAATTTAGTTTACAACCTCTAAATCACAATTTGACTAAAAATTTATATAAAATCCGAAATATTGGTGTTTATTTCATCTAAATTTATTCTAATTTAGCTCCTCCATCAAAAAAACTCATCAAAATCCAAGAAAATCGAATTTAGTTTAAAACCTTTAATCACCTTTTTGACTAAAAATTTATATAAAATCCGAACTATAGGTGTTTATTTCATCTAAATTTATTCAAATTTAGCTCCTCCATCAAAAAAACTCATCAAAATCGAAAAAAATCGAATTTAGTTTACAACCTCTAAATCACAATTTGACTAAAAATTTATATAAAATCCGAACTATATGTGTTTATTTCATCTAAATTTATTCTAATTTAGCTCCTCCATCAAAAAAACTCATCAAAATCCAAGAAAATCGAATTTAGTTTAAAACCTTTAATCACCTTTTTGACTAAAAATTTATATAAAATCCGAACTATATGTGTTTATTTCATCTAAATTTATTCAAATTTAGCTCCTCCATCAAAATCCAAAAAAATCGAATTTAGGTTAAACCCTCTAAATCACAATTTGACTAAAAATTTATATAAAATCCGAACAATAGGTGTTTATTTCATCTCAAGTTATTCAAATTTAGCTCCTCCATCAAAAAAACTCATCAAAATCCAAAAAAATCGAATTTAGTTTAAAACCTCTAAATCACAATTTGACTAAAATTTTTTATAAAATCCGAACTATAGGTTTTTATTTCATCTAAATTTATTCAAATTTAGCTCCTCCATCAAAAAAACTCATCAAAATCCAAAAAAATCGAATTTAGTTTAAAACCTCTAAATCACAATTTGACTAAAAATTTATATAAAATCCAAACTATAGGTGTTTATTTCATCTAAATTTATTCAAATTTAGTTCCTCCATCAAAAAAACTCATCAAAATCCAAGAAAATCGAATTTAGTTTAAAACCTTTAATCACCTTTTTGACTAAAAATTTATATAAAATCCGAACTATATGTGTTTATTTCATCTAAATTTATTCTAATTTAGCTCCTCCATCAAAAAAACTCATCAAAATCCAAGAAAATCGAATTTAGTTTAAAACCTTTAATCACCTTTTTGACTAAAAATTTGTATAAAATCCGAACTATATGTGTTTATTTCATCTAAATTTATTCAAATTTAGCTCCTCCATCAAAATCCAAAAAAATCGAATTTAGGTTAAACCCTCTAAATCACAATTTGACTAAAAATTTATATAAAATCCGAACTATAGGTGTTTATTTCATCTCAATTTATTCAAACTTAGCTCCTCCATCAAAAAAACTCATCAAAATTCAAAAAATTCGAATTTAGTTTAAACCCTCTAAATCATAATTTGACTAAAAATTTATATAAAAACCGAACTATAGGTGTTTATTTCATCGAAATGTATTCAGATTTAGCTCCTCCATAAAAAAAACTCCTCAAAATCCAAAAAACTCGAATTTAGTTTACAACCTCTAAATCACAATTTGACTAAAAATTTATATAAAATCCGAAATATTGGTGTTTATTTCATCTAAATTTATTCAAATTTAGCTCCTCCATCAAAAAAACTCATCAAAATCCAAGAAAATCGAATTTAGTTTAAAAAACCTTTAATCACCTTTTTGACTAAAAATTTATATAAAATCCGAACTATAGGTGTTTATTTCATCTAAATTTATTCAAATTTAGCTCCTCCATCAAAAAAACTCATCAAAATCCAAAAAAATCGAATTTAGTTTAAAACCTCTAAATCACAATTGACTAAAAATTTATATAAAATCCGAACTATAGGTGTTTATTTCATCTAAATTTATTCAAATTTAGCTCCTCCATCAAAAAAACTCATCAAAATCCAAAAAAATCGAATTTAGTTTAAAACCTCTAAATCACAATTTGACAAAAAATTTATATAAAATCCGATCTATAGTTGCTTATTTCATCTAAATTTATTCAAATTTAGCTCCTCCATCAAAAAAACTCATCAAAATCCAAGAAAATCGAATTTAGTTTAAAACCTTTAATCACCTTTTTGACTAAAAATTTATATAAAATCCGAACTATATGTGTTTATTTCATCTAAATTTATTCTAATTTAGCTCCTCCATCAAAAAAACTCATCAAAATCCAAGAAAATCGAATTTAGTTTAAAACCTTTAATCACCTTTTTGACTAAAAATTTATATAAAATCCGAACTATATGTGTTTATTTCATCTAAATTTATTCAAATTTAGCTCCTCCATCAAAATCCAAAAAAATCGAATTTAGGTTAAACCCTCTAAATCACAATTTGACTAAAAATTTATATAAAATCCGAACAATAGGTGTTTATTTCATCTCAAGTTATTCAAATTTAGCTCCTCCATCAAAAAAACTCATCAAAATCCAAAAAAATCGAATTTAGTTTAAAACCTCTAAATCACAATTTGACTAAAAATTTTTATAAAATCCGAACTATAGGTTTTTATTTCATCTAAATTTATTCAAATTTAGCTCCTCCATCAAAAAAAACTCATCAAAATCCAAAAAAATCGAATTTAGTTTAAAACCTCTAAATCACAATTTGACTAAAAATTTATATAAAATCCAAACTATAGGTGTTTATTTCATCTAAATTTATTCAAATTTAGTTCCTCCATCAAAAAAACTCATCAAAATCCAAGAAAATCGAATTTAGTTTAAACCTTTAATCACCTTTTTGACTAAAAATTTATATAAAATCCGAACTATGTGTTTATTTCATCTAAATTTATTCTAATTTAGCTCCTCCATCAAAAAACTCATCAAAATCGAAAAAAATCGAATTTAGTTTACAACCTCTAAATCACAATTTGACTAAAAATTTATATAAAATCCGAACTATAGGTGTTTATTTCATCTAAATTTATTCAAATTTAGCTCCTCCATCAAAAAAACTCATCAAAATCCAAAAAAATCGAATTTAGGTTAAACCGTCTAAATCACAATTTGACTAAAAATTTATATAAAATCCGAACTATAGGTGTTTATTTCATCTAAATTTATTCAAATTTAGCTCCTCCATCAAAAAACTCATCAAAATCGAAAAAAATCGAATTTAGTTTAAACCCTCTAAATCATAATTTGACTAAAAATTTATATAAAAACCGAACTATAGGTGTTTATTTCATCTAAATTTATTCAAATTTAGCTCCTCCATCAAAAAAACTCATCAAAATCCAAAAAAATCGAATTTAGGTTAAACCCTCTAAATCACAATTTGACTAAAAATTTATATAAAATCCGAACTATAGGTGTTTATTTCATCTCAATTTATTCAAATTTAGCTCCTCCATCAAAAAAACTCATCAAAATTCAAAAAAATCGAATTTAGTTTAAACCCTCTAAATCATAATTTGACTAAAAATTTATATAAAAACCGAACTATAGGTGTTTATTTCATCGAAATGTATTCAGATTTAGCTCCTCCATAAAAAAAACTCATCAAAATCCAAAAAACTCGAATTTAGTTTACAACCTCTAAATCACAATTTGACTAAAAATTTATATAAAATCCGAAATATTGGTGTTTATTTCATCTAAATTTATTCAAATTTAGCTCCTCCATCAAAAAACTCATCAAAATCAAAAAAAATCGAATTTAGTTTACAACCTCTAAATCACAATTTGACTAAAAATTTATATAAAATCCGAACTATAGGTGTTTATTTCATCTAAATTTATTCAAATTTAGTTCCTCCATCAAAAAAACTCATCAAAATCCAAGAAAATCGAATTTAGTTTAAACCTTTAATCACCTTTTTGACTAAAAATTTATATAAAATCCAAACTATAGGTGTTTATTTCATCTAAATTTATTCAAATTTAGTTCCTCCATCAAAAAAACTCATCAAAATCCAAGAAAATCGAATTTAGTTTAAAACCTTTAATCACCTTTTTGACTAAAAATTTATATAAAATCCGAACTATAGGTGTTTATTTCATCTAAATTTATTCAAATTTAGCTCCTCCATCAAAAAAACTTATCAAAATCCAAAAAAATTGAATTTAGTTTACAACCTCTAAATCACAATTTGACTAAAAATTTATATAAAATCCGAACTATAGGTGTTTATTTCATCTAAATTTATTCAAATTTAGCTCCTCCATCAAAAAACTCATCAAAATCGAAAAAAAATCGAATTTAGTTTACAACCTCTAAATCACAATTTGACTAAAAATTTATATAAAATCCGAACTATAGGTGTTTATTTCATCTATATTTATTCAAATTTAGCTCCTCCATCAAAATCCAAAAAAATCGAATTTAGGTTAAACCCTCTAAATCACAATTTGACTAAAAATTTATATAAAATCCGAACTATAGGTGTTTATTTCATCTCAATTTATTCAAATTTAGCTCCTCCATCAAAAAAACTCATCAAAATTCAAAAAATTCGAATTTAGTTTAAACCCTCTAAATCATAATTTGACTAAAAATTTATATAAAAACCGAACTATAGGTGTTTATTTCATCGAAATGTATTCAGATTTAGCTCCTCCATAAAAAAAAACTCATCAAAATCCAAAAAACTCGAATTTAGTTTACAACCTCTAAATCACAATTTGACTAAAAATTTATATAAAATCCGAAATATTGGTGTTTATTTCATCTAAATTTATTCAAATTTAGCTCCCCCATCAAAAAAACTCATCAAAATCCAAGAAAATCGAATTTAGTTTAAAAAACCTTTAATCACCTTTTTGACTAAAAATTTATATAAAATCCGAACTATAGGTGTTTATTTCATCTAAATTTATTCAAATTTAGCTCCTCCATCAAAAAAACTCATCAAAATCCAAAAAAATCGAATTTAGTTTAAAACCTCTAAATCACAATTTGACTAAAAATTTATATAAAATCCGAACTATAGGTGTTTATTTCATCTAAATTTATTCAAATTTAGCTCCTCCATCAAAAAAACTCATCAAAATCCAAAAAAATCGAATTTAGTTTAAAACCTCTAAATCACAATTTGACAAAAAATTTATATAAAATCCGATCTATAGTTGCTTATTTCATCTAAATTTATTCAAATTTAGCTCCTCCATCAAAAAAACTCATCAAAATCCAAGAAAATCGAATTTAGTTTAAAACCTTTAATCACCTTTTTGACTAAAAATTTATATAAAATCCGAACTATATGTGTTTATTTCATCTAAATTTATTCTAATTTAGCTCCTCCATCAAAATCCAAAAAAATCGAATTTAGGTTAAACCCTCTAAATCACAATTTGACTAAAAATTTATATAAAATCCGAACTATAGGTGTTTATTTCATCTCAATTTATTCAAATTTAGCTCCTCCATCAAAAAACTCATCAAAATCGAAAAAAATCGAATTTAGTTTAAAACCTCTAAATCACAATTTGACTAAAAATTTATATAAAATCCAAACTATAGGTGTTTATTTCATCTAAATTTATTCAAATTTAGTTCCTCCATCAAAAAAACTCATCAAAATCCAAGAAAATCGAATTTAGTTTAAAACCTTTAATCACCTTTTTGACTAAAAATTTATATAAAATCCGAACTATAGGTGTTTATTTCATCTAAATTTATTCAAATTTAGCTCCTCCATCAAAAAAACTTATCAAAATCCAAAAAAATTGAATTTAGTTTACAACCTCTAAATCACAATTTGACTAAAAATTTATATAAAATCCGAACTATAGGTGTTTATTTCATCTAAATTTATTCAAATTTAGCTCCTCCATCAAAAAACTCATCAAAATCGAAAAAAAATCGAATTTAGTTTACAACCTCTAAATCACAATTTGACTAAAAATTTATATAAAATCCGAACTATAGGTGTTTATTTCATCTAAATTTATTCAAATTTAGCTCCTCCATCAAAATCCAAAAAAATCGAATTTAGGTTAAACCCTCTAAATCACAATTTGACTAAAAATTTATATAAAATCCGAACTATAGGTGTTTATTTCATCTCAATTTATTCAAATTTAGCTCCTCCATCAAAAAAACTCATCAAAATTCAAAAAATTCGAATTTAGTTTAAACCCTCTAAATCATAATTTGACTAAAAATTTATATAGAAACCGAACTATAGGTGTTTATTTCATCGAAATGTATTCAGATTTAGCTCCTCCATAAAAAAAACTCATCAAAATCCAAAAAACTCGAATTTAGTTTACAACCTCTAAATCACAATTTGACTAAAAATTTATATAAAATCCGAAATATTGGTGTTTATTTCATCTAAATTTATTCTAATTTAGCTCCTCCATCAAAAAACTCATCAAAATCGAAAAAAATCGAATTTAGTTTAAACCCTCTAAATCATAATTTGACTAAAAATTTATATAAAAACCGAACTATAGGTGTTTATTTCATCTAAATTTATTCTAATTTAGCTCCTCCATCAAAAAAACTCATCAAAATCCAAAAAAATCGAATTTAGGTTAAACCCTCTAAATCACAATTTGACTAAAAATTTATATAAAATCCGAACTATAGGTGTTTATTTCATCTCAATTTATTCAAATTTAGCTCCTCCATCAAAAAAACTCATCAAAATTCAAAAAAATCGAATTTAGTTTAAACCCTCTAAATCATAATTTGACTAAAAATTTATATAAAAACCGAACTATAGGTGTTTATTTCATCGAAATGTATTCAGATTTAGCTCCTCCATAAAAAAAACTCATCAAAATCCAAAAAACTCGAATTTAGTTTACAACCTCTAAATCACAATTTGACTAAAAATTTATATAAAATCCGAAATATTGGTGTTTATTTCATCTAAATTTATTCAAATTTAGCTCCTCCATCAAAAAACTCATCAAAATAAAAAAAAATCGAATTTAGTTTAAAACCTCTAAATCACAATTTGACTAAAAATTTATATAAAATCCAAACTATAGGTGTTTATTTCATCTAAATTTATTCAAATTTAGTTCCTCCATCAAAAAAACTCATCAAAATCGAAAAAAATCGAATTTAGTTTACAACCTCTAAATCACAATTTGACTAAAAATTTATATACAATCCGAACTATAGGTGTTTATTTCATCTAAATTTATTCAAATTTAGCTCCTCCATCAAAATCCAAAAAAATCGAATTTAGGTTAAACCCTCTAAATCACAATTTGACTAAAAATTTATATAAAATCCGAACTATAGGTGTTTATTTCATCTCAATTTATTCAAATTTAGCACCTCCATCAAAAAAACTCATCAAAATCCAAAAATATCGAATTTAGTTTAAAACCTCTAAATCACAATTTGACTAAAAATTTATATAAAATCCAAACTATAGGTGTTTATTTCATCTAAATTTATTCAAATTTAGTTCCTCCATCAAAAAAACTCATCAAAATCGAAAAAAATCGAATTTAGTTTACAACCTCTAAATCACAATTTGACTAAAAATTTATATAAAAACCGAACTATAGGTGTTTATTTCATCTAAATTTATTCAAATTTAGCTCCTCCATCAAAATCCAAAAAAATCGAATTTAGGTTAAACCCTCTAAATCACAATTTGACTAAAAATTTATATAAAATCCGAACTATAGGTGTTTATTTCATCTAAATTTATTCAAATTTAGCTCCTCCATCAAAAAACTCATCAAAATCGAAAAAAATCGAATTTAGTTTAAAACCTCTAAATCACAATTTGACTAAAAATTTATATAAAATCCAAACTATAGGTGTTTATTTCATCTAAATTTATTCAAATTTAGTTCCTCCATCAAAAAAACTCATCAAAATCCAAGAAAATCGAATTTAGTTTAAAACCTTTAATCACCTTTTTGACTAAAAATTTATATAAAATCCGAACTATAGGTGTTTATTTCATCTAAATTTATTCAAATTTAGCTCCTCCATCAAAAAAACTTATCAAAATCCAAAAAAATTGAATTTAGTTTACAACCTCTAAATCACAATTTGACTAAAAATTTATATAAAATCCGAACTATAGGTGTTTATTTCATCTAAATTTATTCAAATTTAGCTCCTCCATCAAAAAACTCATCAAAATCGAAAAAAAATCGAATTTAGTTTACAACCTCTAAATCACAATTTGACTAAAAATTTATATAAAATCCGAACTATAGGTGTTTATTTCATCTAAATTTATTCAAATTTAGCTCCTCCATCAAAATCCAAAAAAATCGAATTTAGGTTAAACCCTCTAAATCACAATTTGACTAAAAATTTATATAAAATCCGAACTATAGGTGTTTATTTCATCTCAATTTATTCAAATTTAGCTCCTCCATCAAAAAAACTCATCAAAATTCAAAAAATTCGAATTTAGTTTAAACCCTCTAAATCATAATTTGACTAAAAATTTATATAGAAACCGAACTATAGGTGTTTATTTCATCGAAATGTATTCAGATTTAGCTCCTCCATAAAAAAAACTCATCAAAATCCAAAAAACTCGAATTTAGTTTACAACCTCTAAATCACAATTTGACTAAAAATTTATATAAAATCCGAAATATTGGTGTTTATTTCATCTAAATTTATTCAAATTTAGCTCCTCCATCAAAAAAACTCATCAAAATCCAAGAAAATCGAATTTAGTTTAAAACCTTTAATCACCTTTTTGACTAAAAATTTATATAAAATCCGAACTATAGGTGTTTATTTCATCTAAATTTATTCAAATTTAGCTCCTCCATCAAAAAAACTCATCAAAATCGAAAAAAATCGAATTTAGTTTACAACCTCTAAATCACAATTTGACTAAAAATTTATATAAAATCCGAACTATATGTGTTTATTTCATCTAAATTTATTCTAATTTAGCTCCTCCATCAAAAAAACTCATCAAAATCCAAGAAAATCGAATTTAGTTTAAAACCTTTAATCACCTTTTTGACTAAAAATTTATATAAAATCCGAACTATATGTGTTTATTTCATCTAAATTTATTCAAATTTAGCTCCTCCATCAAAATCCAAAAAAATCGAATTTAGGTTAAACCCTCTAAATCACAATTTGACTAAAAATTTATATAAAATCCGAACAATAGGTGTTTATTTCATCTCAAGTTATTCAAATTTAGCTCCTCCATCAAAAAAAACTCATCAAAATCCAAAAAAATCGAATTTAGTTTAAAACCTCTAAATCACAATTTGACTAAAATTTTTTATAAAATCCGAACTATAGGTTTTTATTTCATCTAAATTTATTCAAATTTAGCTCCTCCATCAAAAAAACTCATCAAAATCCAAAAAAATCGAATTTAGTTTAAAACCTCTAAATCACAATTTGACTAAAAATTTATATAAAATCCAAACTATAGGTGTTTATTTCATCTAAATTTATTCAAATTTAGTTCCTCCATCAAAAAAACTCATCAAAATCCAAGAAAATCGAATTTAGTTTAAAACCTTTAATCACCTTTTTGACTAAAAATTTATATAAAATCCGAACTATATGTGTTTATTTCATCTAAATTTATTCTAATTTAGCTCCTCCATCAAAAAAAACTCATCAAAATCCAAGAAAATCGAATTTAGTTTAAAACCTTTAATCACCTTTTTGACTAAAAATTTATATAAAATCCGAACTATATGTGTTTATTTCATCTAAATTTATTCAAATTTAGCTCCTCCATCAAAATCCAAAAAAATCGAATTTAGGTTAAACCCTCTAAATCACAATTTGACTAAAAATTTATATAAAATCCGAACTATAGGTGTTTATTTCATCTCAATTTATTCAAACTTAGCTCCTCCATCAAAAAAACTCATCAAAATTCAAAAAATTCGAATTTAGTTTAAACCCTCTAAATCATAATTTGACTAAAAATTTATATAAAAACCGAACTATAGGTGTTTATTTCATCGAAATGTATTCAGATTTAGCTCCTCCATAAAAAAAACTCCTCAAAATCCAAAAAACTCGAATTTAGTTTACAACCTCTAAATCACAATTTGACTAAAAATTTATATAAAATCCGAAATATTGGTGTTTATTTCATCTAAATTTATTCAAATTTAGCTCCTCCATCAAAAAAACTCATCAAAATCCAAGAAAATCGAATTTAGTTTAAAAAACCTTTAATCACCTTTTTGACTAAAAATTTATATAAAATCCGAACTATAGGTGTTTATTTCATCTAAATTTATTCAAATTTAGCTCCTCCATCAAAAAAACTCATCAAAATCCAAAAAAATCGAATTTAGTTTAAAACCTCTAAATCACAATTTGACTAAAAATTTATATAAAATCCGAACTATAGGTGTTTATTTCATCTAAATTTATTCAAATTTAGCTCCTCCATCAAAAAAACTCATCAAAATCCAAAAAAATCGAATTTAGTTTAAAACCTCTAAATCACAATTTGACAAAAAATTTATATAAAATCCGATCTATAGTTGCTTATTTCATCTAAATTTATTCAAATTTAGCTCCTCCATCAAAAAAACTCATCAAAATCCAAGAAAATCGAATTTAGTTTAAAACCTTTAATCACCTTTTTGACTAAAAATTTATATAAAATCCGAACTATATGTGTTTATTTCATCTAAATTTATTCTAATTTAGCTCCTCCATCAAAAAAACTCATCAAAATCCAAGAAAATCGAATTTAGTTTAAAACCTTTAATCACCTTTTTGACTAAAAATTTATATAAAATCCGAACTATATGTGTTTATTTCATCTAAATTTATTCAAATTTAGCTCCTCCATCAAAATCCAAAAAAATCGAATTTAGGTTAAACCCTCAAAATCACAATTTGACTAAAAATTTATATAAAATCCGAACAATAGGTGTTTATTTCATCTCAAGTTATTCAAATTTAGCTCCTCCATCAAAAAAACTCATCAAAATCCAAAAAAATCGAATTTAGTTTAAAACCTCTAAATCACAATTTGACTAAAAATTTTTATAAAATCCGAACTATAGGTTTTTATTTCATCTAAATTTATTCAAATTTAGCTCCTCCATCAAAAAAACTCATCAAAATCCAAAAAAATCGAATTTAGTTTAAAACCTCTAAATCACAATTTGACTAAAAATTTATATAAAATCCAAACTATAGGTGTTTATTTCATCTAAATTTATTCAAATTTAGTTCCTCCATCAAAAAAACTCATCAAAATCCAAGAAAATCGAATTTAGTTTAAACCTTTAATCACCTTTTTGACTAAAAATTTATATAAAATCCGAACTATGTGTTTATTTCATCTAAATTTATTCTAATTTAGCTCCTCCATCAAAAAACTCATCAAAATCGAAAAAAATCGAATTTAGTTTACAACCTCTAAATCACAATTTGACTAAAAATTTATATAAAATCCGAACTATAGGTGTTTATTTCATCTAAATTTATTCAAATTTAGCTCCTCCATCAAAAAAACTCATCAAAATCCAAAAAAATCGAATTTAGGTTAAACCGTCTAAATCACAATTTGACTAAAAATTTATATAAAATCCGAACTATATGTGTTTATTTCATCTAAATTTATTCTAATTTAGCTCCTCCATCAAAAAACTCATCAAAATCGAAAAAAATCGAATTTAGTTTAAACCCTCTAAATCATAATTTGACTAAAAATTTATATAAAAACCGAACTATAGGTGTTTATTTCATCTAAATTTATTCAAATTTAGCTCCTCCATCAAAAAAACTCATCAAAATCCAAAAAAATCGAATTTAGGTTAAACCCTCTAAATCACAATTTGACTAAAAATTTATATAAAATCCGAACTATAGGTGTTTATTTCATCTCAATTTATTCAAATTTAGCTCCTCCATCAAAAAAACTCATCAAAATTCAAAAAAATCGAATTTAGTTTAAACCCTCTAAATCATAATTTGACTAAAAATTTATATAAAATCCAAACTATAGGTGTTTATTTCATCTAAATTTATTCAAATTTAGTTCCTCCATCAAAAAAACTCATCAAAATCCAAGAAAATCGAATTTAGTTTAAAACCTTTAATCACCTTTTTGACTAAAAATTTATATAAAATCCGAACTATAGGTGTTTATTTCATCTAAATTTATTCAAATTTAGCTCCTCCATCAAAAAAACTTATCAAAATCCAAAAAAATTGAATTTAGTTTACAACCTCTAAATCACAATTTGACTAAAAATTTATATAAAATCCGAACTATAGGTGTTTATTTCATCTAAATTTATTCAAATTTAGCTCCTCCATCAAAAAACTCATCAAAATCGAAAAAAAATCGAATTTAGTTTACAACCTCTAAATCACAATTTGACTAAAAATTTATATAAAATCCGAACTATAGGTGTTTATTTCATATATATTTATTCAAATTTAGCTCCTCCATCAAAATCCAAAAAAATCGAATTTAGGTTAAACCCTCTAAATCACAATTTGACTAAAAATTTATATAAAATCCGAACTATAGGTGTTTATTTCATCTCAATTTATTCAAATTTAGCTCCTCCATCAAAAAAACTCATCAAAATTCAAAAAATTCGAATTTAGTTTAAACCCTCTAAATCATAATTTGACTAAAAATTTATATAAAAACCGAACTATAGGTCTTTATTTCATCGAAATGTATTCAGATTTAGCTCCTCCATAAAAAAAAACTCATCAAAATCCAAAAAACTCGAATTTAGTTTACAACCTCTAAATCACAATTTGACTAAAAATTTATATAAAATCCGAAATATTGGTGTTTATTTCATCTAAATTTATTCAAATTTAGCTCCCCCATCAAAAAAACTCATCAAAATCCAAGAAAATCGAATTTAGTTTAAAAAACCTTTAATCACCTTTTTGACTAAAAATTTATATAAAATCCGAACTATAGGTGTTTATTTCATCTCAATTTATTCAAATTTAGCTCCTCCATCAAAAAAACTCATCAAAATCCAAAAATATCGAATTTAGTTTAAAACCTCTAAATCACAATTTGACTAAAAATTTATATAAAATCCGAACTATAGGTGTTTATTTCATCTAAATTTATTCAAATTTAGCTCCTCCATCAAAAAAACTCATCAAAATCCAAAAAAATCGAATTTAGTTTAAAACCTCTAAATCACAATTTGACAAAAAATTTATATAAAATCCGATCTATAGTTGCTTATTTCATCTAAATTTATTCAAATTTAGCTCCTCCATCAAAAAAACTCATCAAAATCCAAGAAAATCGAATTTAGTTTAAAACCTTTAATCACCTTTTTGACTAAAAATTTATATAAAATCCGAACTATATGTGTTTATTTCATCTAAATTTATTCTAATTTAGCTCCTCCATCAAAAAAACTCATCAAAATCCAAGAAAATCGAATTTAGTTTAAAACCTTTAATCACCTTTTTGACTAAAAATTTATATAAAATCCGAACTATATGTGTTTATTTCATCTAAATTTATTCAAATTTAGCTCCTCCATCAAAATCCAAAAAAATCGAATTTAGGTTAAACCCTCTAAATCACAATTTGACTAAAAATTTATATAAAATCCGAACAATAGGTGTTTATTTCATCTCAAGTTATTCAAATTTAGCTCCTCCATCAAAAAAACTCATCAAAATCCAAAAAAATCGAATTTAGTTTAAAACCTCTAAATCACAATTTGACTAAAAATTTTTATAAAATCCGAACTATAGGTTTTTATTTCATCTAAATTTATTCAAATTTAGCTCCTCCATCAAAAAAACTCATCAAAATCCAAAAAAATCGAATTTAGTTTAAAACCTCTAAATCACAATTTGACTAAAAATTTATATAAAATCCAAACTATAGGTGTTTATTTCATCTAAATTTATTCAAATTTAGTTCCTCCATCAAAAAAACTCATCAAAATCCAAGAAAATCGAATTTAGTTTAAACCTTTAATCACCTTTTTGACTAAAAATTTATATAAAATCCGAACTATGTGTTTATTTCATCTAAATTTATTCTAATTTAGCTCCTCCATCAAAAAACTCATCAAAATCGAAAAAAATCGAATTTAGTTTACAACCTCTAAATCACAATTTGACTAAAAATTTATATAAAATCCGAACTATAGGTGTTTATTTCATCTAAATTTATTCAAATTTAGCTCCTCCATCAAAAAAACTCATCAAAATCCAAAAAAATCGAATTTAGGTTAAACCGTCTAAATCACAATTTGACTAAAAATTTATATAAAATCCGAACTATATGTGTTTATTTCATCTAAATTTATTCTAATTTAGCTCCTCCATCAAAAAACTCATCAAAATCGAAAAAAATCGAATTTAGTTTAAACCCTCTAAATCATAATTTGACTAAAAATTTATATAAAAACCGAACTATAGGTGTTTATTTCATCTAAATTTATTCAAATTTAGCTCCTCCATCAAAAAAACTCATCAAAATCCAAAAAAATCGAATTTAGGTTAAACCCTCTAAATCACAATTTGACTAAAAATTTATATAAAATCCGAACTATAGGTGTTTATTTCATCTCAATTTATTCAAATATAGCTCCTCCATCAAAAAAACTCATCAAAATTCAAAAAAATCGAATTTAGTTTAAACCCTCTAAATCATAATTTGACTAAAAATTTATATAAAAACCGAACTATAGGTGTTTATTTCATCGAAATGTATTCAGATTTAGCTCCTCCATAAAAAAAACTCATCAAAATCCAAAAAACTCGAATTTAGTTTACAACCTCTAAATCACAATTTGACTAAAAATTTATATAAAATCCGAAATATTGGTGTTTATTTCATCTAAATTTATTCTAATTTAGCTCCTCCATCAAAAAACTCATCAAAATCGAAAAAAATCGAATTTAGTTTAAACCCTCTAAATCATAATTTGACTAAAAATTTATATAAAAACCGAACTATAGGTGTTTATTTCATCTAAATTTATTCAAATTTAGCTCCTCCATCAAAAAAACTCATCAAAATCCAAAAAAATCGAATTTAGGTTAAACCCTCTAAATCACAATTTGACTAAAAATTTATATAAAATCCGAACTATAGGTGTTTATTTCATCTCAATTTATTCAAATTTAGCACCTCCATCAAAAAAACTCATCAAAATCCAAAAATATCGAATTTAGTTTACAACCTCTAAATCACAATTTGACTAAAAATTTATATAAAATCCGAACTATAGGTGTTTATTTCATCTAAATTTATTCAAATTTAGCTCCTCCATCAAAAAACTCATCAAAATCGAAAAAAAATCGAATTTAGTTTACAACCTCTAAATCACAATTTGACTAAAAATTTATATAAAATCCGAACTATAGGTGTTTATTTCATCTAAATTTATTCAAATTTAGCTCCTCCATCAAAATCCAAAAAAATCGAATTTAGGTTAAACCCTCTAAATCACAATTTGACTAAAAATTTATATAAAATCCGAACTATAGGTGTTTATTTCATCTCAATTTATTCAAATTTAGCTCCTCCATCAAAAAAACTCATCAAAATTCAAAAAATTCGAATTTAGTTTAAACCCTCTAAATCATAATTTGACTAAAAATTTATATAGAAACCGAACTATAGGTGTTTATTTCATCGAAATGTATTCAGATTTAGCTCCTCCATAAAAAAAACTCATCAAAATCCAAAAAACTCGAATTTAGTTTACAACCTCTAAATCACAATTTGACTAAAAATTTATATAAAATCCGAAATATTGGTGTTTATTTCATCTAAATTTATTCAAATTTAGCTCCTCCATCAAAAAAACTCATCAAAATCCAAGAAAATCGAATTTAGTTTAAAACCTTTAATAACCTTTTTGACTAAAAATTTATATAAAATCCGAACTATAGGTGTTTATTTCATCTAAATTTATTCAAATTTAGCTCCTCCATCAAAAAAACTCATCAAAATCGAAAAAAATCGAATTTAGTTTACAACCTCTAAATCACAATTTGACTAAAAATTTATATAAAATCCGAACTATATGTGTTTATTTCATCTAAATTTATTCTAATTTAGCTCCTCCATCAAAAAAACTCATCAAAATCCAAGAAAATCGAATTTAGTTTAAAACCTTTAATCACCTTTTTGACTAAAAATTTATATAAAATCCGAACTATATGTGTTTATTTCATCTAAATTTATTCAAATTTAGCTCCTCCATCAAAATCCAAAAAAATCGAATTTAGGTTAAACCCTCTAAATCACAATTTGACTAAAAATTTATATAAAATCCGAACAATAGGTGTTTATTTCATCTCAAGTTATTCAAATTTAGCTCCTCCATCAAAAAAACTCATCAAAATCCAAAAAAATCGAATTTAGTTTAAAACCTCTAAATCACAATTTGACTAAAAATTTATATAAAATCCAAACTATAGGTGTTTATTTCATCTAAATTTATTCAAATTTAGTTCCTCCATCAAAAAAACTCATCAAAATCCAAGAAAATCGAATTTAGTTTAAAACCTTTAATCACCTTTTTGACTAAAAATTTATATAAAATCCGAACTATATGTGTTTATTTCATCTAAATTTATTCTAATTTAGCTCCTCCATCAAAAAAACTCATCAAAATCCAAGAAAATCGAATTTAGTTTAAAACCTTTAATCACCTTTTTGACTAAAAATTTGTATAAAATCCGAACTATATGTGTTTATTTCATCTAAATTTATTCAAATTTAGCTCCTCCATCAAAATCCAAAAAAATCGAATTTAGGTTAAACCCTCTAAATCACAATTTGACTAAAAATTTATATAAAATCCGAACTATAGGTGTTTATTTCATCTCAATTTATTCAAATTTAGCTCCTCCATCAAAAAAACTCATCAAAATTCAAAAAATTCGAATTTAGTTTAAACCCTCTAAATCATAATTTGACTAAAAATTTATATAAAAACCGAACTATAGGTGTTTATTTCATCGAAATGTATTCAGATTTAGCTCCTCCATAAAAAAAACTCATCAAAATCCAAAAAACTCGAATTTAGTTTACAACCTCTAAATCACAATTTGACTAAAAATTTATATAAAATCCGAAATATTGGTGTTTATTTCATCTAAATTTATTCAAATTTAGCTCCTCCATCAAAAAAACTCATCAAAATCCAAGAAAATCGAATTTAGTTTAAAAAACCTTTAATCACCTTTTTGACTAAAAATTTATATAAAATCCGAACTATAGGTGTTTATTTCATCTAAATTTATTCAAATTTAGCTCCTCCATCAAAAAAACTCATCAAAATCCAAAAAAATCGAATTTAGTTTAAAACCTCTAAATCACAATTTGACTAAAAATTTATATAAAATCCGAACTATAGGTGTTTATTTCATCTAAATTTATTCAAATTTAGCTCCTCCATCAAAAAAACTCATCAAAATCCAAAAAAATCGAATTTAGTTTAAAACCTCTAAATCACAATTTGACAAAAAATTTATATAAAATCCGATCTATAGTTGCTTATTTCATCTAAATTTATTCAAATTTAGCTCCTCCATCAAAAAAACTCATCAAAATCCAAGAAAATCGAATTTAGTTTAAAACCTTTAATCACCTTTTTGACTAAAAATTTATATAAAATCCGAACTATATGTGTTTATTTCATCTAAATTTATTCTAATTTAGCTCCTCCATCAAAAAAACTCATCAAAATCCAAGAAAATCGAATTTAGTTTAAAACCTTTAATCACCTTTTTGACTAAAAATTTATATAAAATCCGAACTATATGTGTTTATTTCATCTAAATTTATTCAAATTTAGCTCCTCCATCAAAATCCAAAAAAATCGAATTTAGGTTAAACCCTCTAAATCACAATTTGACTAAAAATTTATATAAAATCCGAACAATAGGTGTTTATTTCATCTCAAGTTATTCAAATTTAGCTCCTCCATCAAAAAAACTCATCAAAATCCAAAAAAATCGAATTTAGTTTAAAACCTCTAAATCACAATTTGACTAAAAATTTTTATAAAATCCGAACTATAGGTTTTTATTTCATCTAAATTTATTCAAATTTAGCTCCTCCATCAAAAAAACTCATCAAAATCCAAAAAAATCGAATTTAGTTTAAAACCTCTAAATCACAATTTGACTAAAAATTTATATAAAATCCAAACTATAGGTGTTTATTTCATCTAAATTTATTCAAATTTAGTTCCTCCATCAAAAAAACTCATCAAAATCCAAGAAAATCGAATTTAGTTTAAACCTTTAATCACCTTTTTGACTAAAAATTTATATAAAATCCGAACTATGTGTTTATTTCATCTAAATTTATTCTAATTTAGCTCCTCCATCAAAAAACTCATCAAAATCGAAAAAAATCGAATTTAGTTTACAACCTCTAAATCACAATTTGACTAAAAATTTATATAAAATCCGAACTATAGGTGTTTATTTCATCTAAATTTATTCAAATTTAGCTCCTCCATCAAAAAAACTCATCAAAATCCAAAAAAATCGAATTTAGGTTAAACCGTCTAAATCACAATTTGACTAAAAATTTATATAAAATCCGAACTATATGTGTTTATTTCATCTAAATTTATTCTAATTTAGCTCCTCCATCAAAAAACTCATCAAAATCGAAAAAAATCGAATTTAGTTTAAACCCTCTAAATCATAATTTGACTAAAAATTTATATAAAAACCGAACTATAGGTGTTTATTTCATCTAAATTTATTCAAATTTAGCTCCTCCATCAAAAAAACTCATCAAAATCCAAAAAAATCGAATTTAGGTTAAACCCTCTAAATCACAATTTGACTAAAAATTTATATAAAATCCGAACTATAGGTGTTTATTTCATCTCAATTTATTCAAATTTAGCTCCTCCATCAAAAAAACTCATCAAAATTCAAAAAAATCGAATTTAGTTTAAACCCTCTAAATCATAATTTGACTAAAAATTTATATAAAAACCGAACTATAGGTGTTTATTTCATCGAAATGTATTCAGATTTAGCTCCTCCATAAAAAAAACTCATCAAAATCCAAAAAACTCGAATTTAGTTTACAACCTCTAAATCACAATTTGACTAAAAATTTATATAAAATCCGAAATATTGGTGTTTATTTCATCTAAATTTATTCAAATTTAGCTCCTCCATCAAAAAACTCATCAAAATCAAAAAAAATCGAATTTAGTTTACAACCTCTAAATCACAATTTGACTAAAAATTTATATAAAATCCGAACTATAGGTGTTTATTTCATCTAAATTTATTCAAATTTAGTTCCTCCATCAAAAAAACTCATCAAAATCCAAGAAAATCGAATTTAGTTTAAACCTTTAATCACCTTTTTGACTAAAAATTTATATAAAATCCAAACTATAGGTGTTTATTTCATCTAAATTTATTCAAATTTAGTTCCTCCATCAAAAAAACTCATCAAAATCCAAGAAAATCGAATTTAGTTTAAAACCTTTAATCACCTTTTTGACTAAAAATTTATATAAAATCCGAACTATAGGTGTTTATTTCATCTAAATTTATTCAAATTTAGCTCCTCCATCAAAAAAACTTATCAAAATCCAAAAAAATTGAATTTAGTTTACAACCTCTAAATCACAATTTGACTAAAAATTTATATAAAATCCGAACTATAGGTGTTTATTTCATCTAAATTTATTCAAATTTAGCTCCTCCATCAAAAAACTCATCAAAATCGAAAAAAAATCGAATTTAGTTTACAACCTCTAAATCACAATTTGACTAAAAATTTATATAAAATCCGAACTATAGGTGTTTATTTCATCTATATTTATTCAAATTTAGCTCCTCCATCAAAATCCAAAAAAATCGAATTTAGGTTAAACCCTCTAAATCACAATTTGACTAAAAATTTATATAAAATCCGAACTATAGGTGTTTATTTCATCTCAATTTATTCAAATTTAGCTCCTCCATCAAAAAAACTCATCAAAATTCAAAAAATTCGAATTTAGTTTAAACCCTCTAAATCATAATTTGACTAAAAATTTATATAAAAACCGAACTATAGGTCTTTATTTCATCGAAATGTATTCAGATTTAGCTCCTCCATAAAAAAAAACTCATCAAAATCCAAAAAACTCGAATTTAGTTTACAACCTCTAAATCACAATTTGACTAAAAATTTATATAAAATCCGAAATATTGGTGTTTATTTCATCTAAATTTATTCAAATTTAGCTCCCCCATCAAAAAAACTCATCAAAATCCAAGAAAATCGAATTTAGTTTAAAAAACCTTTAATCACCTTTTTGACTAAAAATTTATATAAAATCCGAACTATAGGTGTTTATTTCATCTAAATTTATTCAAATTTAGCTCCTCCATCAAAAAAACTCATCAAAATCCAAAAAAATCGAATTTAGTTTAAAACCTCTAAATCACAATTTGACTAAAAATTTATATAAAATCCGAACTATAGGTGTTTATTTCATCTAAATTTATTCAAATTTAGCTCCTCCATCAAAAAAACTCATCAAAATCCAAAAAAATCGAATTTAGTTTAAAACCTCTAAAAAACAATTTGACAAAAAATTTATATAAAATCCGATCTATAGTTGCTTATTTCATCTAAATTTATTCAAATTTAGCTCCTCCATCAAAAAAACTCATCAAAATCCAAGAAAATCGAATTTAGTTTAAAACCTTTAATCACCTTTTTGACTAAAAATTTATATAAAATCCGAACTATATGTGTTTATTTCATCTAAATTTATTCTAATTTAGCTCCTCCATCAAAAAAACTCATCAAAATCCAAGAAAATCGAATTTAGTTTAAAACCTTTAATCACCTTTTTGACTAAAAATTTATATAAAATCCGAACTATATGTGTTTATTTCATCTAAATTTATTCAAATTTAGCTCCTCCATCAAAATCCAAAAAAATCGAATTTAGGTTAAACCCTCTAAATCACAATTTGACTAAAAATTTATATAAAATCCGAACAATAGGTGTTTATTTCATCTCAAGTTATTCAAATTTAGCTCCTCCATCAAAAAAACTCATCAAAATCCAAAAAAATCGAATTTAGTTTAAAACCTCTAAATCACAATTTGACTAAAAATTTTTATAAAATCCGAACTATAGGTTTTTATTTCATCTAAATTTATTCAAATTTAGCTCCTCCATCAAAAAAACTCATCAAAATCCAAAAAAATCGAATTTAGTTTAAAACCTCTAAATCACAATTTGACTAAAAATTTATATAAAATCCAAACTATAGGTGTTTATTTCATCTAAATTTATTCAAATTTAGTTCCTCCATCAAAAAAACTCATCAAAATCCAAGAAAATCGAATTTAGTTTAAACCTTTAATCACCTTTTTGACTAAAAATTTATATAAAATCCGAACTATGTGTTTATTTCATCTAAATTTATTCTAATTTAGCTCCTCCATCAAAAAACTCATCAAAATCGAAAAAAATCGAATTTAGTTTACAACCTCTAAATCACAATTTGACTAAAAATTTATATAAAATCCGAACTATAGGTGTTTATTTCATCTAAATTTATTCAAATTTAGCTCCTCCATCAAAAAAACTCATCAAAATCCAAAAAAATCGAATTTAGGTTAAACCGTCTAAATCACAATTTGACTAAAAATTTATATAAAATCCGAACTATATGTGTTTATTTCATCTAAATTTATTCTAATTTAGCTCCTCCATCAAAAAACTCATCAAAATCGAAAAAAATCGAATTTAGTTTAAACCCTCTAAATCATAATTTGACTAAAAATTTATATAAAAACCGAACTATAGGTGTTTATTTCATCTAAATTTATTCAAATTTAGCTCCTCCATCAAAAAAACTCATCAAAATCCAAAAAAATCGAATTTAGGTTAAACCCTCTAAATCACAATTTGACTAAAAATTTATATAAAATCCGAACTATAGGTGTTTATTTCATCTCAATTTATTCAAATATAGCTCCTCCATCAAAAAAACTCATCAAAATTCAAAAAAATCGAATTTAGTTTAAACCCTCTAAATCATAATTTGACTAAAAATTTATATAAAATCCAAACTATAGGTGTTTATTTCATCTAAATTTATTCAAATTTAGTTCCTCCATCAAAAAAACTCATCAAAATCGAAAAAAATCGAATTTAGTTTACAACCTCTAAATCACAATTTGACTAAAAATTTATATACAATCCGAACTATAGGTGTTTATTTCATCTAAATTTATTCAAATTTAGCTCCTCCATCAAAATCCAAAAAAATCGAATTTAGGTTAAACCCTCTAAATCACAATTTGACTAAAAATTTATATAAAATCCGAACTATAGGTGTTTATTTCATCTCAATTTATTCAAATTTAGCACCTCCATCAAAAAAACTCATCAAAATCCAAAAATATCGAATTTAGTTTAAAACCTCTAAATCACAATTTGACTAAAAATTTATATAAAATCCAAACTATAGGTGTTTATTTCATCTAAATTTATTCAAATTTAGTTCCTCCATCAAAAAAACTCATCAAAATCGAAAAAAATCGAATTTAGTTTACAACCTCTAAATCACAATTTGACTAAAAATTTATATACAATCCGAACTATAGGTGTTTATTTCATCTAAATTTATTCAAATTTAGCTCCTCCATCAAAATCCAAAAAAATCGAATTTAGGTTAAACCCTCTAAATCACAATTTGACTAAAAATTTATATAAAATCCGAACTATAGGTGTTTATTTCATCTCAATTTATTCAAATTTAGCTCCTCCATCAAAAAAACTCATCAAAATTCAAAAAAATCGAATTTAGTTTAAACCCTCTAAATCATAATTTGACTAAAAATTTATATAAAAACCGAACTATAGGTGTTTATTTCATCGAAATTTATTCAAATTTAGCTCCTCCATCAAAAAAACTCATCAAAATCCAAAAAAATCGAATTTAGGTTAAACCCTCTAAATCACAATTTGACTAAAAATTTATATAAAATCCGATCTATAGTTGCTTATTTCATCTAAATTTATTCAAATTTAGCTCCTCCATCAAAAAAACTCATCAAAATCCAAGAAAATCGAATTTAGTTTAAAACCTTTAATCACCTTTTTGACTAAAAATTTATATAAAATCCGAACTATATGTGTTTATTTCATCTAAATTTATTCTAATTTAGCTCCTCCATCAAAAAAACTCATCAAAATCCAAGAAAATCGAATTTAGTTTAAAACCTTTAATCACCTTTTTGACTCAAAATTTATATAAAATCCGAACTATATGTGTTTATTTCATCTAAATTTATTCTAACTTAGCTCCTCCATCAAAAAAACTCATCAAAATCCAAGAAGATCGAATTTAGTTTAAAACCTTTAATCACCTTTTTGACTAAAAATTTATATAAAATCCGAACTATATGTGTTTATTTCATCTAAATTTATTCAAATTTAGCTCCTCCATCAAAATCCAAAAAAATCGAATTTAGTTAAAACCCTCTAAATCACAATTGGACTAAAAATGTATATAAAATCCGAACTATAGGTGTTTATTTCATCTAAATTTATTCAAATTTAGCTCCTCCATCAAAATCCAAAAAAATCGAATTTAGGTTAAACCCTCTAAATCACAATTTGACTAAAAATTTATATAAAATCCGAACAATAGGTGTTTATTTCATCTCAAGTTATTCAAATTTAGCTCCTCCATCAAAAAAACTCATCAAAATCCAAAAAAATCGAATTTAGTTTAAAACCTCTAAATCACAATTTGACTAAAAATTTTTATAAAATCCGAACTATAGGTTTTTATTTCATCTAAATTTATTCAAATTTAGCTCCTCCATCAAAAAAACTCATCAAAATCCAAAAAAATCGAATTTAGTTTAAAACCTCTAAATCACAATTTGACTAAAAATTTATATAAAATCCAAACTATAGGTGTTTATTTCATCTAAATTTATTCAAATTTAGTTCCTCCATCAAAAAAACTCATCAAAATCCAAGAAAATCGAATTTAGTTTAAACCTTTAATCACCTTTTTGACTAAAAATTTATATAAAATCCGAACTATGTGTTTATTTCATCTAAATTTATTCTAATTTAGCTCCTCCATCAAAAAACTCATCAAAATCGAAAAAAATCGAATTTAGTTTACAACCTCTAAATCACAATTTGACTAAAAATTTATATAAAATCCGAACTATAGGTGTTTATTTCATCTAAATTTATTCAAATTTAGCTCCTCCATCAAAAAAACTCATCAAAATCCAAAAAAATCGAATTTAGGTTAAACCGTCTAAATCACAATTTGACTAAAAATTTATATAAAATCCGAACTATATGTGTTTATTTCATCTAAATTTATTCTAATTTAGCTCCTCCATCAAAAAACTCATCAAAATCGAAAAAAATCGAATTTAGTTTAAACCCTCTAAATCATAATTTGACTAAAAATTTATATAAAAACCGAACTATAGGTGTTTATTTCATCTAAATTTATTCAAATTTAGCTCCTCCATCAAAAAAACTCATCAAAATCCAAAAAAATCGAATTTAGGTTAAACCCTCTAAATCACAATTTGACTAAAAATTTATATAAAATCCGAACTATAGGTGTTTATTTCATCTCAATTTATTCAAATATAGCTCCTCCATCAAAAAAACTCATCAAAATTCAAAAAAATCGAATTTAGTTTAAACCCTCTAAATCATAATTTGACTAAAAATTTATATAAAAACCGAACTATAGGTGTTTATTTCATCGAAATGTATTCAGATTTAGCTCCTCCATAAAAAAAACTCATCAAAATCCAAAAAACTCGAATTTAGTTTACAACCTCTAAATCACAATTTGACTAAAAATTTATATAAAATCCGAAATATTGGTGTTTATTTCATCTAAATTTATTCAAATTTAGCTCCTCCATCAAAAAACTCATCAAAATAAAAAAAAATCGAATTTAGTTTAAAACCTCTAAATCACAATTTGACTAAAAATTTATATAAAATCCAAACTATAGGTGTTTATTTCATCTAAATTTATTCAAATTTAGTTCCTCCATCAAAAAAACTCATCAAAATCGAAAAAAATCGAATTTAGTTTACAACCTCTAAATCACAATTTGACTAAAAATTTATATACAATCCGAACTATAGGTGTTTATTTCATCTAAATTTATTCAAATTTAGCTCCTCCATCAAAATCCAAAAAAATCGAATTTAGGTTAAACCCTCTAAATCACAATTTGACTAAAAATTTATATAAAATCCGAACTATAGGTGTTTATTTCATCTCAATTTATTCAAATTTAGCACCTCCATCAAAAAAACTCATCAAAATCCAAAAATATCGAATTTAGTTTAAAACCTCTAAATCACAATTTGACTAAAAATTTATATAAAATCCAAACTATAGGTGTTTATTTCATCTAAATTTATTCAAATTTAGTTCCTCCATCAAAAAAACTCATCAAAATCGAAAAAAATCGAATTTAGTTTACAACCTCTAAATCACAATTTGACTAAAAATTTATATACAATCCGAACTATAGGTGTTTATTTCATCTAAATTTATTCAAATTTAGCTCCTCCATCAAAATCCAAAAAAATCGAATTTAGGTTAAACCCTCTAAATCACAATTTGACTAAAAATTTATATAAAATCCGAACTATAGGTGTTTATTTCATCTCAATTTATTCAAATTTAGCACCTCCATCAAAAAAACTCATCAAAATCCAAAAATATCGAATTTAGTTTAAAACCTCTAAATCACAATTTGACTAAAAATTTATATAAAATCCAAACTATAGGTGTTTATTTCATCTAAATTTATTCAAATTTAGTTCCTCCATCAAAAAAACTCATCAAAATCGAAAAAAATCGAATTTAGTTTACAACCTCTAAATCACAATTTGACTAAAAATTTATATACAATCCGAACTATAGGTGTTTATTTCATCTAAATTTATTCAAATTTAGCTCCTCCATCAAAATCCAAAAAAATCGAATTTAGGTTAAACCCTCTAAATCACAATTTGACTAAAAATTTATATAAAATCCGAACTATAGGTGTTTATTTCATCTCAATTTATTCAAATTTAGCTCCTCCATCAAAAAAACTCATCAAAATTCAAAAAAATCGAATTTAGTTTAAACCCTCTAAATCATAATTTGACTAAAAATTTATATAAAAACCGAACTATAGGTGTTTATTTCATCGAAATTTATTCAAATTTAGCTCCTCCATCAAAAAAACTCATCAAAATCCAAAAAAATCGAATTTAGGTTAAACCCTCTAAATCACAATTTGACTAAAAATTTATATAAAATCCGATCTATAGTTGCTTATTTCATCTAAATTTATTCAAATTTAGCTCCTCCATCAAAAAAACTCATCAAAATCCAAGAAAATCGAATTTAGTTTAAAACCTTTAATCACCTTTTTGACTAAAAATTTATATAAAATCCGAACTATATGTGTTTATTTCATCTAAATTTATTCTAATTTAGCTCCTCCATCAAAAAAACTCATCAAAATCCAAGAAAATCGAATTTAGTTTAAAACCTTTAATCACCTTTTTGACTCAAAATTTATATAAAATCCGAACTATATGTGTTTATTTCATCTAAATTTATTCTAATTTAGCTCCTCCATCAAAAAAACTCATCAAAATCCAAGAAGATCGAATTTAGTTTAAAACCTTTAATCACCTTTTTGACTAAAAATTTATATAAAATCCGAACTATATGTGTTTATTTCATCTAAATTTATTCAAATTTAGCTCCTCCATCAAAATCCAAAATAATCGAATTTAGTTAAAACCCTCTAAATCACAATTGGACTAAAAATTTATATAAAATCCGAACTATAGGTGTTTATTTCATCTAAATTTATTCAAATTTAGCTCCTCCATCAAAATCCAAAAAAATCGAATTTAGGTTAAACCCTCTAAATCACAATTTGACTAAAAATTTATATAAAATCCGAACTATAGGTGTTTATTTCATCTAAATTTATTCAAATTTAGCTCCTCCATCAAAAAACTCATCAAAATCGAAAAAAATCGAATTTAGTTTAAAACCTCTAAATCACAATTTGACTAAAAATTTATATAAAATCCAAACTATAGGTGTTTATTTCATCTAAATTTATTCAAATTTAGTTCCTCCATCAAAAAAACTCATCAAAATCCAAGAAAATCGAATTTAGTTTAAAACCTTTAATCACCTTTTTGACTAAAAATTTATATAAAATCCGAACTATAGGTGTTTATTTCATCTAAATTTATTCAAATTTAGCTCCTCCATCAAAAAAACTTATCAAAATCCAAAAAAATTGAATTTAGTTTACAACCTCTAAATCACAATTTGACTAAAAATTTATATAAAATCCGAACTATAGGTGTTTATTTCATCTAAATTTATTCAAATTTAGCTCCTCCATCAAAAAACTCATCAAAATCGAAAAAAAATCGAATTTAGTTTACAACCTCTAAATCACAATTTGACTAAAAATTTATATAAAATCCGAACTATAGGTGTTTATTTCATCTAAATTTATTCAAATTTAGCTCCTCCATCAAAATCCAAAAAAATCGAATTTAGGTTAAACCCTCTAAATCACAATTTGACTAAAAATTTATATAAAATCCGAACTATAGGTGTTTATTTCATCTCAATTTATTCAAATTTAGCTCCTCCATCAAAAAAACTCATCAAAATTCAAAAAATTCGAATTTAGTTTAAACCCTCTAAATCATAATTTGACTAAAAATTTATATAAAAACCGAACTATAGGTGTTTATTTCATCGAAATGTATTCAGATTTAGCTCCTCCATAAAAAAAACTCATCAAAATCCAAAAAACTCGAATTTAGTTTAAAACCTCTAAATCACAATTTGACTAAAAATTTATATAAAATCCGAAATATTGGTGTTTATTTCATCTAAATTTATTCAAATTTAGCTCCTCCATCAAAAAAACTCATCAAAATCCAAAAAAATCGAATTTAGTTTAAAACCTCTAAATCACAATTTGACTAAAAATTTATATAAAATCCGAACTATAGGTGTTTATTTCATCTAAATTTATTCAAATTTAGCTCCTCCATCAAAATCCAAAAAAATCGAATTTAGGTTAAACCCTCTAAATCACAATTTGACTAAAAATTTATATAAAATCCGAACAATAGGTGTTTATTTCATCTCAAGTTATTCAAATTTAGCTCCTCCATCAAAAAAACTCATCAAAATCCAAAAAAATCGAATTTAGTTTAAAACCTCTAAATCACAATTTGACTAAAAATTTTTATAAAATCCGAACTATAGGTTTTTATTTCATCTAAATTTATTCAAATTTAGCTCCTCCTGTGACGTCCCGACCCTACCACGCGACTTAGTGTCAACGAGCGTCACCAGAGGTCTCCAATTAATCCTTCTCGCTAGTCCTAACTCTCAATATCATTCGTATATATACAAGTTCCAAAATCATATCCTCTGTGTCCCCGTGCGTGTCTAGGGCAGGGGTCGTCAGCTGTAGCCCTACTGATGAGTCTGGCTGACGATCCCAAGACGAAACACACCTCTTCTTTTCCTCCTCGATCCCAAAAAGCCAATCCACCTGCCCCGCACAGTTTACTCCATTGCGGCGTAACCCGGCCGGCCTTAGGGCGCGACGGTACGTTGGAGGCGACGGGGCAAGAACTCCTTTCTAGTCATCGTCCTATAACCCCTTTACCATCCAGGACGTGACATAAAAATGGTGGCAGCGGTGGGATGTCGGTGGATTGTGTGCTGCGATCCGAGGACGGATCTTCCCGGTAGGGGGGGAGGTGTGACGTCCCGACCCTACCACGCGACTTAGTGTCAACGAGCGTCACCAGAGGTCTCCAATTAATCCTTCTCGCTAGTCCTAACTCTCAATATCATTCGTATATATACAAGTTCCAAAATCATATCCTCTGTGTCCCCGTGCGTGTCTAGGGCAGGGGTCGTCAGCTGTAGCCCTACTGATGAGTCTGGCTGACGATCCCAAGACGAAACACACCTCTTCTTTTCCTCCTCGATCCCAAAAAGCCAATCCACCTGCCCCGCACAGTTTACTCCATTGCGGCGTAACCCGGCCGGCCTTAGGGCGCGACGGTACGTTGGAGGCGACGAGCCAAGAACTCCTTTCTAGTCATCGTCCTATAACCCCTTTACCATCCAGGACGTGACACCTCCATCAAAAAAACTCATCAAAATCCAAAAAAATCGAATTTAGTTTAAAACCTCTAAATCACAATTTGACTAAAAATTTATATAAAATCCAAACTATAGGTGTTTATTTCATCTAAATTTATTCAAATTTAGTTCCTCCATCAAAAAAACTCATCAAAATCCAAAAAAATCGAATTTAGGTTAAACCGTCTAAATCACAATTTGACTAAAAATTTATATAAAATCCGAACTATATGTGTTTATTTCATCTAAATTTATTCTAATTTAGCTCCTCCATCAAAAAACTCATCAAAATCGAAAAAAATCGAATTTAGTTTAAACCCTCTAAATCATAATTTGACTAAAAATTTATATAAAAACCGAACTATAGGTGTTTATTTCATCTAAATTTATTCAAATTTAGCTCCTCCATCAAAAAAACTCATCAAAATCCAAAAAAATCGAATTTAGGTTAAACCCTCTAAATCACAATTTGACTAAAAATTTATATAAAATCCGAACTATAGGTGTTTATTTCATCTCAATTTATTCAAATATAGCTCCTCCATCAAAAAAACTCATCAAAATTCAAAAAAATCGAATTTAGTTTAAACCCTCTAAATCATAATTTGACTAAAAATTTATATAAAAACCGAACTATAGGTGTTTATTTCATCGAAATGTATTCAGATTTAGCTCCTCCATAAAAAAAACTCATCAAAATCCAAAAAACTCGAATTTAGTTTACAACCTCTAAATCACAATTTGACTAAAAATTTATATAAAATCCGAAATATTGGTGTTTATTTCATCTAAATTTATTCAAATTTAGCTCCTCCATCAAAAAACTCATCAAAATCAAAAAAAATCGAATTTAGTTTAAAACCTCTAAATCACAATTTGACTAAAAATTTATATAAAATCCAAACTATAGGTGTTTATTTCATCTAAATTTATTCAAATTTAGTTCCTCCATCAAAAAAACTCATCAAAATCGAAAAAAATCGAATTTAGTTTACAACCTCTAAATCACAATTTGACTAAAAATTTATATACAATCCGAACTATAGGTGTTTATTTCATCTAAATTTATTCAAATTTAGTTCCTCCATCAAAAAAACTCATCAAAATCGAAAAAAATCGAATTTAGTTTACAACCTCTAAATCACAATTTGACTAAAAATTTATATAAAATCCGAACTATAGGTGTTTATTTCATCTAAATTTATTCAAATTTAGCTCCTCCATCAAAAAAACTCATCAAAATCCAAAAAAATCGAATTTAGGTTAAACCGTCTAAATCACAATTTGACTAAAAATTTATATAAAATCCGAACTATATGTGTTTATTTCATCTAAATTTATTCTAATTTAGCTCCTCCATCAAAAAACTCATCAAAATCGAAAAAAATCGAATTTAGTTTAAACCCTCTAAATCATAATTTGACTAAAAATTTATATAAAAACCGAACTATAGGTGTTTATTTCATCTAAATTTATTCAAATTTAGCTCCTCCATCAAAAAAACTCATCAAAATCCAAAAAAATCGAATTTAGGTTAAACCCTCTAAATCACAATTTGACTAAAAATTTATATAAAATCCGAACTATAGGTGTTTATTTCATCTCAATTTATTCAAATTTAGCTCCTCCATCAAAAAAACTCATCAAAATTCAAAAAAATCGAATTTAGTTTAAACCCTCTAAATCATAATTTGACTAAAAATTTATATAAAAACCGAACTATAGGTGTTTATTTCATCGAAATGTATTCAGATTTAGCTCCTCCATAAAAAAAACTCATCAAAATCCAAAAAACTCGAATTTAGTTTACAACCTCTAAATCACAATTTGACTAAAAATTTATATAAAATCCGAAATATTGGTGTTTATTTCATCTAAATTTATTCAAATTTAGCTCCTCCATCAAAAAACTCATCAAAATAAAAAAAAATCGAATTTAGTTTAAAACCTCTAAATCACAATTTGACTAAAAATTTATATAAAATCCAAACTATAGGTGTTTATTTCATCTAAATTTATTCAAATTTAGTTCCTCCATCAAAAAAACTCATCAAAATCGAAAAAAATCGAATTTAGTTTACAACCTCTAAATCACAATTTGACTAAAAATTTATATACAATCCGAACTATAGGTGTTTATTTCATCTAAATTTATTCAAATTTAGCTCCTCCATCAAAATCCAAAAAAATCGAATTTAGGTTAAACCCTCTAAATCACAATTTGACTAAAAATTTATATAAAATCCGAACTATAGGTGTTTATTTCATCTCAATTTATTCAAATTTAGCACCTCCATCAAAAAAACTCATCAAAATCCAAAAATATCGAATTTAGTTTAAAACCTCTAAATCACAATTTGACTAAAAATTTATATAAAATCCAAACTATAGGTGTTTATTTCATCTAAATTTATTCAAATTTAGTTCCTCCATCAAAAAAACTCATCAAAATCGAAAAAAATCGAATTTAGTTTACAACCTCTAAATCACAATTTGACTAAAAATTTATATAAAAACCGAACTATAGGTGTTTATTTCATCTAAATTTATTCAAATTTAGCTCCTCCATCAAAATCCAAAAAAATCGAATTTAGGTTAAACCCTCTAAATCACAATTTGACTAAAAATTTATATAAAATCCGAACTATAGGTGTTTATTTCATCTAAATTTATTCAAATTTAGCTCCTCCATCAAAAAACTCATCAAAATCGAAAAAAATCGAATTTAGTTTAAAACCTCTAAATCACAATTTGACTAAAAATTTATATAAAATCCAAACTATAGGTGTTTATTTCATCTAAATTTATTCAAATTTAGTTCCTCCATCAAAAAAACTCATCAAAATCCAAGAAAATCGAATTTAGTTTAAAACCTTTAATCACCTTTTTGACTAAAAATTTATATAAAATCCGAACTATAGGTGTTTATTTCATCTAAATTTATTCAAATTTAGCTCCTCCATCAAAATCCAAAAAAATCGAATTTAGGTTAAACCCTCTAAATCACAATTTGACTAAAAATTTATATAAAATCCGAACTATAGGTGTTTATTTCATCTCAATTTATTCAAATTTAGCTCCTCCATCAAAAAAACTCATCAAAATTCAAAAAATTCGAATTTAGTTTAAACCCTCTAAATCATAATTTGACTAAAAATTTATATAAAAACCGAACTATAGGTGTTTATTTCATCGAAATGTATTCAGATTTAGCTCCTCCATAAAAAAAACTCATCAAAATCCAAAAAACTCGAATTTAGTTTAAAACCTCTAAATCACAATTTGACTAAAAATTTATATAAAATCCGAAATATTGGTGTTTATTTCATCTAAATTTATTCAAATTTAGCTCCTCCATCAAAAAAACTCATCAAAATCCAAAAAAATCGAATTTAGTTTAAAACCTCTAAATCACAATTTGACTAAAAATTTATATAAAATCCGAACTATAGGTGTTTATTTCATCTAAATTTATTCAAATTTAGCTCCTCCATCAAAAAAACTCATCAAAATCCAAAAAAATCGAATTTAGTTTAAAACCTCTAAATCACAATTTGACAAAAAATTTATATAAAATCCGATCTATAGTTGCTTATTTCATCTAAATTTATTCAAATTAACTCCTCCATCAAAAAAACTCATCAAAATCCAAGAAAATCGAATTTAGTTTAAAACCTTTAATCACCTTTTTGACTAAAAATTTATATAAAATCCGAACTATATGTGTTTATTTCATCTAAATTTATTCTAATTTAGCTCCTCCATCAAAAAAACTCATCAAAATCCAAGAAAATCGAATTTAGTTTAAAACCTTTAATCACCTTTTTGACTAAAAATTTATATAAAATCCGAACTATATGTGTTTATTTCATCTAAATTTATTCAAATTTAGCTCCTCCATCAAAATCCAAAAAAATCGAATTTAGGTTAAACCCTCTAAATCACAATTTGACTAAAAATTTATATAAAATCCGAACAATAGGTGTTTATTTCATCTCAAGTTATTCAAATTTAGCTCCTCCATCAAAAAAACTCATCAAAATCCAAAAAAATCGAATTTAGTTTAAAACCTCTAAATCACAATTTGACTAAAAATTTTTATAAAATCCGAACTATAGGTTTTTATTTCATCTAAATTTATTCAAATTTAGCTCCTCCATCAAAAAAACTCATCAAAATCCAAAAAAATCGAATTTAGTTTAAAACCTCTAAATCACAATTTGACTAAAAATTTATATAAAATCCAAACTATAGGTGTTTATTTCATCTAAATTTATTCAAATTTAGTTCCTCCATCAAAAAAACTCATCAAAATCCAAGAAAATCGAATTTAGTTTAAACCTTAATCACCTTTTTGACTAAAAATTTATATAAAATCCGAACTATGTGTTTATTTCATCTAAATTTATTCTAATTTAGCTCCTCCATCAAAAAACTCATCAAAATCGAAAAAAATCGAATTTAGTTTACAACCTCTAAATCACAATTTGACTAAAAATTTATATAAAATCCGAACTATAGGTGTTTATTTCATCTAAATTTATTCAAATTTAGCTCCTCCATCAAAAAAACTCATCAAAATCCAAAAAAATCGAATTTAGGTTAAACCGTCTAAATCACAATTTGACTAAAAATTTATATAAAATCCGAACTATATGTGTTTATTTCATCTAAATTTATTCTAATTTAGCTCCTCCATCAAAAAACTCATCAAAATCGAAAAAAATCGAATTTAGTTTAAACCCTCTAAATCATAATTTGACTAAAAATTTATATAAAAACCGAACTATAGGTGTTTATTTCATCTAAATTTATTCAAATTTAGCTCCTCCATCAAAAAAACTCATCAAAATCCAAAAAAATCGAATTTAGGTTAAACCCTCTAAATCACAATTTGACTAAAAATTTATATAAAATCCGAACTATAGGTGTTTATTTCATCTCAATTTATTCAAATTTAGCTCCTCCATCAAAAAAACTCATCAAAATTCAAAAAAATCGAATTTAGTTTAAACCCTCTAAATCATAATTTGACTAAAAATTTATATAAAAACCGAACTATAGGTGTTTATTTCATCGAAATGTATTCAGATTTAGCTCCTCCATAAAAAAAACTCATCAAAATCCAAAAAACTCGAATTTAGTTTACAACCTCTAAATCACAATTTGACTAAAAATTTATATAAAATCCGAAATATTGGTGTTTATTTCATCTAAATTTATTCAAATTTAGCTCCTCCATCAAAAAACTCATCAAAATAAAAAAAAATCGAATTTAGTTTTAAACCTCTAAATCACAATTTGACTAAAAATTTATATAAAATCCAAACTATAGGTGTTTATTTCATCTAAATTTATTCAAATTTAGTTCCTCCATCAAAAAAACTCATCAAAATCGAAAAAAATCGAATTTAGTTTACAACCTCTAAATCACAATTTGACTAAAAATTTATATACAATCCGAACTATAGGTGTTTATTTCATCTAAATTTATTCAAATTTAGCTCCTCCATCAAAATCCAAAAAAATCGAATTTAGGTTAAACCCTCTAAATCACAATTTGACTAAAAATTTATATAAAATCCGAACTATAGGTGTTTATTTCATCTCAATTTATTCAAATTTAGCACCTCCATCAAAAAAACTCATCAAAATCCAAAAATCTCGAATTTAGTTTAAAACCTCTAAATCACAATTTGACTAAAAATTTATATAAAATCCAAACTATAGGTGTTTATTTCATCTAAATTTATTCAAATTTAGTTCCTCCATCAAAAAAACTCATCAAAATCGAAAAAAATCGAATTTAGTTTACAACCTCTAAATCACAATTTGACTAAAAATTTATATAAAAACCGAACTATAGGTGTTTATTTCATCGAAATTTATTCAAATTTAGCTCCTCCATCAAAATCCAAAAATATCGAATTTAGTTTAAAACCTCTAAATCACAATTTGACTAAAAATTTATATAAAATCCAAACTATAGGTGTTTATTTCATCTAAATTTATTCAAATTTAGCTCCTCCATCAAAAAAACTCATCAAAATTCAAAAAAATCGAATTTAGTTTAAACCCTCTAAATCATAATTTGACTAAAAATTTATATAAAAACCGAACTATAGGTGTTTATTTCATCGAAATTTATTCAAATTTAGCTCCTCCATCAAAAAAACTCATCAAAATCCAAAAAAATCGAATTTAGGTTAAACCCTCTAAATCACAATTTGACTAAAAATTTATATAAAATCCGATCTATAGTTGCTTATTTCATCTAAATTTATTCAAATTTAGCTCCTCCATCAAAAAAACTCATCAAAATCCAAGAAAATCGAATTTAGTTTAAAACCTCTAAATCACAATTTGACTAAAAATTTATATAAAATCCGAACTATAGGTGTTTATTTCATCTAAATTTATTCAAATTTAGTTCCTCCATCAAAAAAACTCATCAAAATCGAAAAAAATCGAATTTAGTTTACAACCTCTAAATCACAATTTGACTAAAAATTTATATACAATCCGAACTATAGGTGTTTATTTCATCTAAATTTATTCAAATTTAGCTCCTCCATCAAAATCCAAAAAAATCGAATTTAGGTTAAACCCTCTAAATCACAATTTGACTAAAAATTTATATAAAATCCGAACTATAGGTGTTTATTTCATCTCAATTTATTCAAATTTAGCACCTCCATCAAAAAAACTCATCAAAATCCAAAAATATCGAATTTAGTTTAAAACCTCTAAATCACAATTTGACTAAAAATTTATATAAAATCCAAACTATAGGTGTTTATTTCATCTAAATTTATTCAAATTTAGTTCCTCCATCAAAAAAACTCATCAAAATCGAAAAAAATCGAATTTAGTTTACAACCTCTAAATCACAATTTGACTAAAAATTTATATAAAAACCGAACTATAGGTGTTTATTTCATCTAAATTTATTCAAATTTAGCTCCTCCATCAAAATCCAAAAAAATCGAATTTAGGTTAAACCCTCTAAATCACAATTTGACTAAAAATTTATATAAAATCCGAACTATAGGTGTTTATTTCATCTAAATTTATTCAAATTTAGCTCCTCCATCAAAAAACTCATCAAAATCGAAAAAAATCGAATTTAGTTTAAAACCTCTAAATCACAATTTGACTAAAAATTTATATAAAATCCAAACTATAGGTGTTTATTTCATCTAAATTTATTCAAATTTAGTTCCTCCATCAAAAAAACTCATCAAAATCCAAGAAAATCGAATTTAGTTTAAAACCTTTAATCACCTTTTTGACTAAAAATTTATATAAAATCCGAACTATAGGTGTTTATTTCATCTAAATTTATTCAAATTTAGCTCCTCCATCAAAATCCAAAAAAATCGAATTTAGGTTAAACCCTCTAAATCACAATTTGACTAAAAATTTATATAAAATCCGAACTATAGGTGTTTATTTCATCTCAATTTATTCAAATTTAGCTCCTCCATCAAAAAAACTCATCAAAATTCAAAAAATTCGAATTTAGTTTAAACCCTCTAAATCATAATTTGACTAAAAATTTATATAAAAACCGAACTATAGGTGTTTATTTCATCGAAATGTATTCAGATTTAGCTCCTCCATAAAAAAAACTCATCAAAATCCAAAAAACTCGAATTTAGTTTAAAACCTCTAAATCACAATTTGACTAAAAATTTATATAAAATCCGAACTATTGGTGTTTATTTCATCTAAATTTATTCAAATTTAGCTCCTCCATCAAAAAAACTCATCAAAATCCAAAAAAATCGAATTTAGTTTAAAACCTCTAAATCACAATTTGACTAAAAATTTATATAAAATCCGAACTATAGGTGTTTATTTCATCTAAATTTATTCAAATTTAGCTCCTCCATCAAAAAAACTCATCAAAATCCAAAAAAATCGAATTTAGTTTAAAACCTCTAAATCACAATTTGACAAAAAATTTATATAAAATCCGATCTATAGTTGCTTATTTCATCTAAATTTATTCAAATTAACTCCTCCATCAAAAAAACTCATCAAAATCCAAGAAAATCGAATTTAGTTTAAAACCTTTAATCACCTTTTTGACTAAAAATTTATATAAAATCCGAACTATATGTGTTTATTTCATCTAAATTTATTCTAATTTAGCTCCTCCATCAAAAAAACTCATCAAAATCCAAGAAAATCGAATTTAGTTTAAAACCTTTAATCACCTTTTTGACTAAAAATTTATATAAAATCCGAACTATATGTGTTTATTTCATCTAAATTTATTCAAATTTAGCTCCTCCATCAAAATCCAAAAAAATCGAATTTAGGTTAAACCCTCTAAATCACAATTTGACTAAAAATTTATATAAAATCCGAACAATAGGTGTTTATTTCATCTCAAGTTATTCAAATTTAGCTCCTCCATCAAAAAACCTCATCAAAATCCAAAAAAATCGAATTTAGTTTAAAACCTCTAAATCACAATTTGACTAAAAATTTTTATAAAATCCGAACTATAGGTTTTTATTTCATCTAAATTTATTCAAATTTAGCTCCTCCATCAAAAAAACTCATCAAAATCCAAAAAAATCGAATTTAGTTTAAAACCTCTAAATCACAATTTGACTAAAAATTTATATAAAATCCAAACTATAGGTGTTTATTTCATCTAAATTTATTCAAATTTAGTTCCTCCATCAAATAAACTCATCAAAATCCAAGAAAATCGAATTTAGTTTAAACCTTAATCACCTTTTTGACTAAAAATTTATATAAAATCCGAACTATGTGTTTATTTCATCTAAATTTATTCTAATTTAGCTCCTCCATCAAAAAACTCATCAAAATCGAAAAAAATCGAATTTAGTTTACAACCTCTAAATCACAATTTGACTAAAAATTTATATAAAATCCGAACTATAGGTGTTTATTTCATCTAAATTTATTCAAATTTAGCTCCTCCATCAAAAAAACTCATCAAAATCCAAAAAAATCGAATTTAGGTTAAACCGTCTAAATCACAATTTGACTAAAAATTTATATAAAATCCGAACTATATGTGTTTATTTCATCTAAATTTATTCTAATTTAGCTCCTCCATCAAAAAACTCATCAAAATCGAAAAAAATCGAATTTAGTTTAAACCCTCTAAATCATAATTTGACTAAAAATTTATATAAAAACCGAACTATAGGTGTTTATTTCATCTAAATTTATTCAAATTTAGCTCCTCCATCAAAAAAACTCATCAAAATCCAAAAAAATCGAATTTAGGTTAAACCCTCTAAATCACAATTTGACTAAAAATTTATATAAAATCCGAACTATAGGTGTTTATTTCATCTCAATTTATTCAAATTTAGCTCCTCCATCAAAAAAACTCATCAAAATTCAAAAAAATCGAATTTAGTTTAAACCCTCTAAATCATAATTTGACTAAAAATTTATATAAAAACCGAACTATAGGTGTTTATTTCATCGAAATGTATTCAGATTTAGCTCCTCCATAAAAAAAACTCATCAAAATCCAAAAAACTCGAATTTAGTTTACAACCTCTAAATCACAATTTGACTAAAAATTTATATAAAATCCGAAATATTGGTGTTTATTTCATCTAAATTTATTCAAATTTAGCTCCTCCATCAAAAAACTCATCAAAATAAAAAAAAATCGAATTTAGTTTTAAACCTCTAAATCACAATTTGACTAAAAATTTATATAAAATCCAAACTATAGGTGTTTATTTCATCTAAATTTATTCAAATTTAGTTCCTCCATCAAAAAAACTCATCAAAATCGAAAAAAATCGAATTTAGTTTACAACCTCTAAATCACAATTTGACTAAAAATTTATATACAATCCGCACTATAGGTGTTTATTTCATCTAAATTTATTCAAATTTAGCTCCTCCATCAAAATCCAAAAAAATCGAATTTAGGTTAAACCCTCTAAATCACAATTTGACTAAAAATTTATATAAAATCCGAACTATAGGTGTTTATTTCATCTCAATTTATTCAAATTTAGCACCTCCATCAAAAAAACTCATCAAAATCCAAAAATCTCGAATTTAGTTTAAAACCTCTAAATCACAATTTGACTAAAAATTTATATAAAATCCAAACTATAGGTGTTTATTTCATCTAAATTTATTCAAATTTAGTTCCTCCATCAAAAAAACTCATCAAAATCGAAAAAAATCGAATTTAGTTTACAACCTCTAAATCACAATTTGACTAAAAATTTATATAAAAACCGAACTATAGGTGTTTATTTCATCGAAATTTATTCAAATTTAGCTCCTCCATCAAAATCCAAAAATATCGAATTTAGTTTAAAACCTCTAAATCACAATTTGACTAAAAATTTATATAAAATCCAAACTATAGGTGTTTATTTCATCTAAATTTATTCAAATTTAGCTCCTCCATCAAAAAAACTCATCAAAATTCAAAAAAATCGAATTTAGTTTAAACCCTCTAAATCATAATTTGACTAAAAATTTATATAAAAACCGAACTATAGGTGTTTATTTCATCGAAATTTATTCAAATTTAGCTCCTCCATCAAAATCCAAAAATATCGAATTTAGTTTAAAACCTCTAAATCACAATTTGACTAAAAATTTATATAAAATCCAAACTATAGGTGTTTATTTCATCTAAATTTATTCAAATTTAGTTCCTCTGTCACGTCCCGGGTTATGGATTTAATGGGACAAATGACAAAGGGGTTTTTACATAAATTCCAGGCGCTGATCTATAGTTCAGCGCACCGGGAGGCGAGGAAATCAGGTATTTGACGACGTAATTCTGTACACCAGCCTTTTCGATTGTCAGGCGAGAAATGTGAAATTCTGCACGCTAATCGTCTCGAACGGCCGGGAGAATGTTAGATTCAGGGGATTGAAGATTAGGGAAGGTCAGGCGAGCAATATTCAATTCTGCACACTAACCATTTCGAGCGTCAGGCGAGAAATGTGAAATTCTGCACACTAATTGTTTCGAATGGCAGGCGAGTAATGTTTAATTCTGCACACTGAGGATTTAGGGAAAGTCAGGCGAGAAATGTGAAATTCTACGCACTAATGGATTTGGGACTGACAGTTTTTCTACTAGGGTTTTTATACATAGGATTTTGAATTGCTCAACTCCTCGAATGGATTTTGGGTGTTTTAATAGGAAAGGGACGTCGGAGTGTTTGACTGCTTTGGTCATTGAGAGGGTGTGAGACGTGGTCTCGATTTAAGATATTTGTGGGGCGAGGGACTTGTTTAGATTTGACGTAAGAGAGGAATTTGTGCCGCGTTGGGCGAATAAGGGAAGGAGATTTAATGATTGGCCGTCTTGAGATGGGGACCGCTAAGGTACATCGCCAAGGCGGCCGTGGTCGTTGGAAAAGGGGTAAGAATTGAGGTTTGTGGAAGATTTGAGCGTATTTGTAGATAGATTTATAAATGAGTTGAAATAACCGCGCGCGAAAAATCTTGGGGCGTCACACCTCCCCCCTTATATGAAGAAATGCCTGCATTTCTTCACCGTAAGGAGCGGGGTTGACTTTGAAGTTCGTAAGATTGGGGGTCCATACGGGGCGAAGGGGCAGTGGCATCTTGGAGTTGCTCTCAGATGACTGATGTTGGATGGGAAGGAGTCATCTATAGCGATGACTGTCTTGAGATGGCTCCTTGATGATGATGTGTGATGTTTTTAGGGAGGAGGGATGTGATATTCCTTCCTTCCTGTGGATGGCATAGCCGCGTGACTGGTGGTTGCAAAGAATGTTGCAGTTGCAACGATCTATGGAGGAAATTTATTAGTGTATTTGAATTTGTGTTGGCTTGGGATCAACCGGGACTCTCGCGCAAGTGGATATCGCGATCGTCAGGTCTTTTATATCGTAGGCTCCTACCGAATTTCGAAAGGTAACCTTGGTACGTTTTATTTTCAATTTCTTCCAGAACCGGGTTCCGGTTCGGTTTCCGAGCTAATTTCCCGAATAATTTTTCATGCGGAGTGTATTTAGTACACTCGCGGACACTGGCATTATACGAGATCGCGGCCAAGTTGGTCCATTCGTCCCAGTCAGTGTATCTACCGATAATCAATTTTAAATATTGGGTCATTACGAGATGTAATCTCTGTAAAGAGCCGTTAGACGGTGGGTGAAAGGCTGTGGTTCGGAATTGTTGGACTTTCCATTTCCACGGTGCCGGTTTTATAAAATTTCTAGTAGAATTTGGTACTTGGTCGGTGAGAATGGCTCTAGGAGCTCCGAAGTGACAAATTAATCTTTTAATAACTTCGTCAGCGATCTTAATTGATGAGTATAAGCTGAGAAGCACGCACACAAAATATTTTACGAATAAATCTTGTATGGGTAATCTATATTTGTTGCCTGCTGTTGTTGTAGGCAGTCGTTCGTGTATGATTTCTGATGAGGGAATTGGTGGAATTTCTGCAGATGATATCTTCCGGCGCATCTTTCTGTTTAGTTGAGTCCTTCTGCATTTCCTTCCCTGGCGAGCGCTGGATGTGGTTTTCGCAGAGTCGACGGGGTTGCTGTCACTTTTTGGCGCATGGATCGGTGATTTTGAGAACCGAGGCCTCTTGGAACCGCTTGGTCCACGTTTGGGCCAGTCCTTCAAGTAGTCGTCACATTTGTCGCGCGGTCGTTTGGAGCGTGCCTCCACTGCAGGGGAAGTATAGGATAAGTCGTCTGTAGTGACGTTGAATCCCAGGTCAAAATTCGGGAATTGCAGGATAGGTTTCTTCTGCAAGACTGTACTTAAGTGGTTGAAAACGGTTTGCTGGGACGGTCCCCAGTTAAATGCTGGGTCGTTCTTCAAAAGTTGGGTTAACTGGCGAGCATTTTTAGAAAATTCCAGGATAAACCTTCTATGATATCTGGTTAATCCAAGGACATTTTTGCTTCGTTTTGGCATGCGAGGTGCAGCTTCGGAGAACTTATCGCATTCCCCATGAATCGGGTGCTCTTTGGAGATTAATTTAAGTAAATTTCCTGTCCTTGAAGTAGCTTCCGCAGAAATTTTGAATACTACCAGTTCCAGTGTAGCCGCAAGAGACTTTTGGGAGTTTAGGGGAAGGGTTGTTTTGGCGTATAGCGCAGGGGGTAAGAGTGAGTGCACTTTCGTGAGTGCCTCGAGATCGTGGATCGAAGGATCCAGGGCTAAGAGGGACTTGTTTTTTATTAGAGGGTGGATGGGAGTAGTGCCTATAGGCGTTGTAGTCTCTTTTGGTCTTTTTGGTTTGGATTCTGGAGTTTTTCTGTCGGATTTTTCAACTTCGATGGTGGGCGTTTTACTTGGAGTGTTAATCTCGCTAGAGTTTACAATTTGCGAGTATTCCTTTAAGTCCGGATTATGTACGGAACAGGAGGATTTTGTCCTCGGCCGTAGCACGACCGGGTTTATTTGAACTGCAGCGACACTTATGATACCGCTAGTGCTTTGGGGTAGATCGTAAATTGGTGTGCTTCTGCTTGGCTCGTTACACAATTCGCATCCATCGGCGCTCGGAGGAGTAATTCCCGACTTCGTTTCCCACAAGGCTCTAGGATCTTCTTTGATAGTGAAGGTGCGTTTTCTGCATTCCGAAGTCACATGTCCGGGCTTCTTACAGTTCCCGCAGATTCGTAGCTCCGTAGGCCTGGAAGGTGGAGGTCGAGACTGGTCCCAATAGGGGACCTGGGGTTTGGGTGCTTGGGACCCGTATTCCGCGACGTGGTTTAGAGGGTTCCTCTCGGAAGGTTGAGCTGGCGGGCCTTGGTTGCTCCAACAGGACCGTGCGTCATGACCTGTCTTGTTGCAGAGCTGGCACGTTAGTTTGGGCGTCTTCTGCTCGGGGAATCGGAGACGGTCTCTGTTAATTTCTTTGTCCGTAATGACAGCTAAATCGAACGCTTCGTTGAGCGTTTCGAATTGGTGTTGTAGTAGCCTCGTCCTTATGTGAGGTGGAAGGCCATCGATGAAAGAATCTAGAGTTAGGCGATCCAGATTCTGCGGGTGATTTCGCGCGAAGTCGCGGTAATATTCCCTATCTTCTTCTAGAATGGCGAATCGGAGGTCCTTTACGCGTGAGATGTACTCCAATATGTGCTCGTTGGATCCCTTGATAACGTTCGCGAGTTCTCCACGATAGTGGTCTGATGTTTTAGCGGGAGAAAATGTACGTTTAAGTCGTTTGATTAATTCATTTACGGTATCGAAGACCCGATCCTCAACAGCCAAGTACGCATGATCTAGCAGCTTATTTCTCAACAACCTCGCTAGCGGGGGTTCGGCGTGCGAGGGAATCAGAGCCTTAGCCCTATTGCAGGCTCTCGCGAATTGCAAAACGGACATGTTGTGACCGTTAAACTCTGGGACCGTTTCTACGGCGTCTTTTAATGTGATCTGGGGCGATGGATCCTGGTCCGGAATATAATTATAATTTAATACTGGTTTCCTATCGAAACGGGAGGAACCTGGAGTAGCAAAATTGTTTGCCGTTGGCGGAGGTATAAGAAGTTTTTCCATCATTTCGCGGATGGCTTGAATTTGACTAGAGACATCTTCCGACGCGGGGCCGTCTGAACCGGCGGCTACGTCCGAACGCGTTTTGGATTGCGGATTTACGACATGTTTCACGTGCAAGCGTTCGATTTCAGCTTGTTTTTCCCGCAATAGTTGTATCCGATCCATTAATTCGACGGTCGCGGTGTCTATTCTGTTAGTGGAAGGATCCGCGTCTTGATCCATTACGGGAGAGTCGTCGGCTTCACCGTACACAGACATGTTTAAAGTAAAATTTGATTGCACCGAGGGCAATTGTGGAATGTATAGGCCGTTTGGCAGTAATAATTTTCAGATACTGTCACCGTATTTCCTGGGTCCAACCAGGAGCAGCACAAGCAAATTTCGTTGACTTGGTTCGTTGTAGCTAAACGCAGTTTTACACATTTTAATGTTTACATATGTGTAGTTTTGGTTTCTAGCACGCGGCTTCTATACGCTACCGCGATCTACTGTGGCCTTGCAATATACATATTAATTGTCGGGACCTTGTGGGTACCATCTCAAAGAAACTTTTCTCTCGACGGTAGACGAAGATCCCACCGCTGTCACCAAAAATTTTGTCACGTCCCGGGTTATGGATTTAATGGGACAAATGACAAAGGGGTTTTTACATAAATTCCAGGCGCTGATCTATAGTTCAGCGCACCGGGAGGCGAGGAAATCAGGTATTTGACGACGTAATTCTGTACACCAGCCTTTTCGATTGTCAGGCGAGAAATGTGAAATTCTGCACGCTAATCGTCTCGAACGGCCGGGAGAATGTTAGATTCAGGGGATTGAAGATTAGGGAAGGTCAGGCGAGCAATATTCAATTCTGCACACTAACCATTTCGAGCGTCAGGCGAGAAATGTGAAATTCTGCACACTAATTGTTTCGAATGGCAGGCGAGTAATGTTTAATTCTGCACACTGAGGATTTAGGGAAAGTCAGGCGAGAAATGTGAAATTCTACGCACTAATGGATTTGGGACTGACAGTTTTTCTACTAGGGTTTTTATACATAGGATTTTGAATTGCTCAACTCCTCGAATGGATTTTGGGTGTTTTAATAGGAAAGGGACGTCGGAGTGTTTGACTGCTTTGGTCATTGAGAGGGTGTGAGACGTGGTCTCGATTTAAGATATTTGTGGGGCGAGGGACTTGTTTAGATTTGACGTAAGAGAGGAATTTGTGCCGCGTTGGGCGAATAAGGGAAGGAGATTTAATGATTGGCCGTCTTGAGATGGGGACCGCTAAGGTACATCGCCAAGGCGGCCGTGGTCGTTGGAAAAGGGGTAAGAATTGAGGTTTGTGGAAGATTTGAGCGTATTTGTAGATAGATTTATAAATGAGTTGAAATAACCGCGCGCGAAAAATCTTGGGGCGTCACATCCTCCATCAAAAAAACTCATCAAAATCGAAAAAAATCGAATTTAGTTTACAACCTCTAAATCACAATTTGACTAAAAATTTATATAAAAACCGAACTATAGGTGTTTATTTCATCGAAATTTATTCAGATTTAGCTCCTCCATAAAAAAAACTCATCAAAATCCAAAAAACTCGAATTTAGTTTACAACCTCTAAATCACAATTTGACTAAAAATTTATATAAAATCCGAAATATTGGTGTTTATTTCATCTAAATTTATTCAAATTTAGCTCCTCCATCAAAAAACTCATCAAAATAAAAAAAAATCGAATTTAGTTTTAAACCTCTAAATCACAATTTGACTAAAAATTTATATAAAATCCAAACTATAGGTGTTTATTTCATCTAAATTTATTCAAATTTAGTTCCTCCATCAAAAAAACTCATCAAAATCGAAAAAAATCGAATTTAGTTTACAACCTCTAAATCACAATTTGACTAAAAATTTATATACAATCCGAACTATAGGTGTTTATTTCATCTAAATTTATTCAAATTTAGCTCCTCCATCAAAATCCAAAAAAATCGAATTTAGGTTAAACCCTCTAAATCACAATTTGACTAAAAATTTATATAAAATCCGAACTATAGGTGTTTATTTCATCTCAATTTATTCAAATTTAGCACCTCCATCAAAAAAACTCATCAAAATCCAAAAATCTCGAATTTAGTTTAAAACCTCTAAATCACAATTTGACTAAAAATTTATATAAAATCCAAACTATAGGTGTTTATTTCATCTAAATTTATTCAAATTTAGTTCCTCCATCAAAAAAACTCATCAAAATCGAAAAAAATCGAATTTAGTTTACAACCTCTAAATCACAATTTGACTAAAAATTTATATAAAAACCGAACTATAGGTGTTTATTTCATCGAAATTTATTCAAATTTAGCTCCTCCATCAAAATCCAAAAATATCGAATTTAGTTTAAAACCTCTAAATCACAATTTGACTAAAAATTTATATAAAATCCAAACTATAGGTGTTTATTTCATCTAAATTTATTCAAATTTAGCTCCTCCATCAAAAAAACTCATCAAAATTCAAAAAATTCGAATTTAGTTTAAACCCTCTAAATCATAATTTGACTAAAAATTTATATAAAAACCGAACTATAGGTGTTTATTTCATCGAAATGTATTCAGATTTAGCTCCTCCATAAAAAAAACTCATCAAAATCCAAAAAACTCGAATTTAGTTTACAACCTCTAAATCACAATTTGACTAAAAATTTATATAAAATCCGAAATATTGGTGTTTATTTCATCTAAATTTATTCAAATTTAGCTCCTCCATCAAAAAAACTCATCAAAATCCAAAAAAATCGAATTTAGTTTAAAACCTCTAAATCACAATTTGACTAAAAATTTATATAAAATCCGAACTATAGGTGTTTATTTCATCTAAATTTATTCAAATTTAGCTCCTCCATCAAAATCCAAAAAAATCGAATTTAGGTTAAACCCTCTAAATCACAATTTGACTAAAAATTTATATAAAATCCGAACAATAGGTGTTTATTTCATCTCAAGTTATTCAAATTTAGCTCCTCCATCAAAAAAACTCATCAAAATCCAAAAAAATCGAATTTAGTTTAAAACCTCTAAATCACAATTTGACTAAAAATTTTTATAAAATCCGAACTATAGGTTTTTATTTCATCTAAATTTATTCAAATTTAGCTCCTCCTGTGACGTCCCGACCCTACCACGCGACTTAGTGTCAACGAGCGTCACCAGAGGTCTCCAATTAATCCTTCTCGCTAGTCCTAACTCTCAATATCATTCGTATATATACAAGTTCCAAAATCATATCCTCTGTGTCCCCGTGCGTGTCTAGGGCAGGGGTCGTCAGCTGTAGCCCTACTGATGAGTCTGGCTGACGATCCCAAGACGAAACACACCTCTTCTTTTCCTCCTCGATCCCAAAAAGCCAATCCACCTGCCCCGCACAGTTTACTCCATTGCGGCGTAACCCGGCCGGCCTTAGGGCGCGACGGTACGTTGGAGGCGACGGGGCAAGAACTCCTTTCTAGTCATCGTCCTATAACCCCTTTACCATCCAGGACGTGACACCTCCATCAAAAAAACTCATCAAAATCCAAAAAAATCGAATTTAGTTTAAAACCTCTAAATCACAATTTGACTAAAAATTTATATAAAATCCAAACTATAGGTGTTTATTTCATCTAAATTTATTCAAATTTAGTTCCTCCATCAAAAAAACTCATCAAAATCCAAAAAAATCGAATTTAGGTTAAACCGTCTAAATCACAATTTGACTAAAAATTTATATAAAATCCGAACTATATGTGTTTATTTCATCTAAATTTATTCTAATTTAGCTCCTCCATCAAAAAACTCATCAAAATCGAAAAAAATCGAATTTAGTTTAAACCCTCTAAATCATAATTTGACTAAAAATTTATATAAAAACCGAACTATAGGTGTTTATTTCATCTAAATTTATTCAAATTTAGCTCCTCCATCAAAAAAACTCATCAAAATCCAAAAAAATCGAATTTAGGTTAAACCCTCTAAATCACAATTTGACTAAAAATTTATATAAAATCCGAACTATAGGTGTTTATTTCATCTCAATTTATTCAAATATAGCTCCTCCATCAAAAAAACTCATCAAAATTCAAAAAAATCGAATTTAGTTTAAACCCTCTAAATCATAATTTGACTAAAAATTTATATAAAAACCGAACTATAGGTGTTTATTTCATCGAAATGTATTCAGATTTAGCTCCTCCATAAAAAAAACTCATCAAAATCCAAAAAACTCGAATTTAGTTTACAACCTCTAAATCACAATTTGACTAAAAATTTATATAAAATCCGAAATATTGGTGTTTATTTCATCTAAATTTATTCAAATTTAGCTCCTCCATCAAAAAACTCATCAAAATCAAAAAAAATCGAATTTAGTTTAAAACCTCTAAATCACAATTTGACTAAAAATTTATATAAAATCCAAACTATAGGTGTTTATTTCATCTAAATTTATTCAAATTTAGTTCCTCCATCAAAAAAACTCATCAAAATCGAAAAAAATCGAATTTAGTTTACAACCTCTAAATCACAATTTGACTAAAAATTTATATACAATCCGAACTATAGGTGTTTATTTCATCTAAATTTATTCAAATTTAGTTCCTCCATCAAAAAAACTCATCAAAATCGAAAAAAATCGAATTTAGTTTACAACCTCTAAATCACAATTTGACTAAAAATTTATATAAAATCCGAACTATAGGTGTTTATTTCATCTAAATTTATTCAAATTTAGCTCCTCCATCAAAAAAACTCATCAAAATCCAAAAAAATCGAATTTAGGTTAAACCGTCTAAATCACAATTTGACTAAAAATTTATATAAAATCCGAACTATATGTGTTTATTTCATCTAAATTTATTCTAATTTAGCTCCTCCATCAAAAAACTCATCAAAATCGAAAAAAATCGAATTTAGTTTAAACCCTCTAAATCATAATTTGACTAAAAATTTATATAAAAACCGAACTATAGGTGTTTATTTCATCTAAATTTATTCAAATTTAGCTCCTCCATCAAAAAAACTCATCAAAATCCAAAAAAATCGAATTTAGGTTAAACCCTCTAAATCACAATTTGACTAAAAATTTATATAAAATCCGAACTATAGGTGTTTATTTCATCTCAATTTATTCAAATTTAGCTCCTCCATCAAAAAAACTCATCAAAATTCAAAAAAATCGAATTTAGTTTAAACCCTCTAAATCATAATTTGACTAAAAATTTATATAAAAACCGAACTATAGGTGTTTATTTCATCGAAATGTATTCAGATTTAGCTCCTCCATAAAAAAAACTCATCAAAATCCAAAAAACTCGAATTTAGTTTACAACCTCTAAATCACAATTTGACTAAAAATTTATATAAAATCCGAAATATTGGTGTTTATTTCATCTAAATTTATTCAAATTTAGCTCCTCCATCAAAAAACTCATCAAAATAAAAAAAAATCGAATTTAGTTTAAAACCTCTAAATCACAATTTGACTAAAAATTTATATAAAATCCAAACTATAGGTGTTTATTTCATCTAAATTTATTCAAATTTAGTTCCTCCATCAAAAAAACTCATCAAAATCGAAAAAAATCGAATTTAGTTTACAACCTCTAAATCACAATTTGACTAAAAATTTATATACAATCCGAACTATAGGTGTTTATTTCATCTAAATTTATTCAAATTTAGCTCCTCCATCAAAATCCAAAAAAATCGAATTTAGGTTAAACCCTCTAAATCACAATTTGACTAAAAATTTATATAAAATCCGAACTATAGGTGTTTATTTCATCTCAATTTATTCAAATTTAGCACCTCCATCAAAAAAACTCATCAAAATCCAAAAATATCGAATTTAGTTTAAAACCTCTAAATCACAATTTGACTAAAAATTTATATAAAATCCAAACTATAGGTGTTTATTTCATCTAAATTTATTCAAATTTAGTTCCTCCATCAAAAAAACTCATCAAAATCGAAAAAAATCGAATTTAGTTTACAACCTCTAAATCACAATTTGACTAAAAATTTATATAAAAACCGAACTATAGGTGTTTATTTCATCTAAATTTATTCAAATTTAGCTCCTCCATCAAAATCCAAAAAAATCGAATTTAGGTTAAACCCTCTAAATCACAATTTGACTAAAAATTTATATAAAATCCGAACTATAGGTGTTTATTTCATCTAAATTTATTCAAATTTAGCTCCTCCATCAAAAAACTCATCAAAATCGAAAAAAATCGAATTTAGTTTAAAACCTCTAAATCACAATTTGACTAAAAATTTATATAAAATCCAAACTATAGGTGTTTATTTCATCTAAATTTATTCAAATTTAGTTCCTCCATCAAAAAAACTCATCAAAATCCAAGAAAATCGAATTTAGTTTAAAACCTTTAATCACCTTTTTGACTAAAAAATTATATAAAATCCGAACTATAGGTGTTTATTTCATCTAAATTTATTCAAATTTAGCTCCTCCATCAAAATCCAAAAAAATCGAATTTAGGTTAAACCCTCTAAATCACAATTTGACTAAAAATTTATATAAAATCCGAACTATAGGTGTTTATTTCATCTCAATTTATTCAAATTTAGCTCCTCCATCAAAAAAACTCATCAAAATTTAAAAAATTCGAATTTAGTTTAAACCCTCTAAATCATAATTTGACTAAAAATTTATATAAAAACCGAACTATAGGTGTTTATTTCATCGAAATGTATTCAGATTTAGCTCCTCCATAAAAAAAACTCATCAAAATCCAAAAAACTCGAATTTAGTTTACAACCTCTAAATCACAATTTGACTAAAAATTTATATAAAATCCGAAATATTGGTGTTTATTTCATCTAAATTTATTCAAATTTAGCTCCTCCATCAAAAAAACTCATCAAAATCCAAAAAAATCGAATTTAGTTTAAAACCTCTAAATCACAATTTGACTAAAAATTTATATAAAATCCGAACTATAGGTGTTTATTTCATCTAAATTTATTCAAATTTAGCTCCTCCATCAAAAAAACTCATCAAAATCCAAAAAAATCGAATTTAGTTTAAAACCTCTAAATCACAATTTGACAAAAAATTTATATAAAATCCGATCTATAGTTGCTTATTTCATCTAAATTTATTCAAATTAACTCCTCCATCAAAAAAACTCATCAAAATCCAAGAAAATCGAATTTAGTTTAAAACCTTTAATCACCTTTTTGACTAAAAATTTATATAAAATCCGAACTATATGTGTTTATTTCATCTAAATTTATTCTAATTTAGCTCCTCCATCAAAAAAACTCATCAAAATCCAAGAAAATCGAATTTAGTTTAAAACCTTTAATCACCTTTTTGACTAAAAATTTATATAAAATCCGAACTATATGTGTTTATTTCATCTAAATTTATTCAAATTTAGCTCCTCCATCAAAATCCAAAAAAATCGAATTTAGGTTAAACCCTCTAAATCACAATTTGACTAAAAATTTATATAAAATCCGAACAATAGGTGTTTATTTCATCTCAAGTTATTCAAATTTAGCTCCTCCATCAAAAAACCTCATCAAAATCCAAAAAAATCGAATTTAGTTTAAAACCTCTAAATCACAATTTGACTAAAAATTTTTATAAAATCCGAACTATAGGTTTTTATTTCATCTAAATTTATTCAAATTTAGCTCCTCCATCAAAAAAACTCATCAAAATCCAAAAAAATCGAATTTAGTTTAAAACCTCTAAATCACAATTTGACTAAAAATTTATATAAAATCCAAACTATAGGTGTTTATTTCATCTAAATTTATTCAAATTTAGTTCCTCCATCAAAAAAACTCATCAAAATCCAAGAAAATCGAATTTAGTTTAAACCTTAATCACCTTTTTGACTAAAAATTTATATAAAATCCGAACTATGTGTTTATTTCATCTAAATTTATTCTAATTTAGCTCCTCCATCAAAAAACTCATCAAAATCGAAAAAAATCGAATTTAGTTTACAACCTCTAAATCACAATTTGACTAAAAATTTATATAAAATCCGAACTATAGGTGTTTATTTCATCTAAATTTATTCAAATTTAGCTCCTCCATCAAAAAAACTCATCAAAATCCAAAAAAATCGAATTTAGGTTAAACCGTCTAAATCACAATTTGACTAAAAATTTATATAAAATCCGAACTATATGTGTTTATTTCATCTAAATTTATTCTAATTTAGCTCCTCCATCAAAAAACTCATCAAAATCGAAAAAAATCGAATTTAGTTTAAACCCTCTAAATCATAATTTGACTAAAAATTTATATAAAAACCGAACTATAGGTGTTTATTTCATCTAAATTTATTCAAATTTAGCTCCTCCATCAAAAAAACTCATCAAAATCCAAAAAAATCGAATTTAGGTTAAACCCTCTAAATCACAATTTGACTAAAAATTTATATAAAATCCGAACTATAGGTGTTTATTTCATCTCAATTTATTCAAATTTAGCTCCTCCATCAAAAAAACTCATCAAAATTCAAAAAAATCGAATTTAGTTTAAACCCTCTAAATCATAATTTGACTAAAAATTTATATAAAAACCGAACTATAGGTGTTTATTTCATCGAAATGTATTCAGATTTAGCTCCTCCATAAAAAAAACTCATCAAAATCCAAAAAACTCGAATTTAGTTTACAACCTCTAAATCACAATTTGACTAAAAATTTATATAAAATCCGAAATATTGGTGTTTATTTCATCTAAATTTATTCAAATTTAGCTCCTCCATCAAAAAACTCATCAAAATAAAAAAAAATCGAATTTAGTTTTAAACCTCTAAATCACAATTTGACTAAAAATTTATATAAAATCCAAACTATAGGTGTTTATTTCATCTAAATTTATTCAAATTTAGTTCCTCCATCAAAAAAACTCATCAAAATCGAAAAAAATCGAATTTAGTTTACAACCTCTAAATCACAATTTGACTAAAAATTTATATACAATCCGAACTATAGGTGTTTATTTCATCTAAATTTATTCAAATTTAGCTCCTCCATCAAAATCCAAAAAAATCGAATTTAGGTTAAACCCTCTAAATCACAATTTGACTAAAAATTTATATAAAATCCGAACTATAGGTGTTTATTTCATCTCAATTTATTCAAATTTAGCACCTCCATCAAAAAAACTCATCAAAATCCAAAAATCTCGAATTTAGTTTAAAACCTCTAAATCACAATTTGACTAAAAATTTATATAAAATCCAAACTATAGGTGTTTATTTCATCTAAATTTATTCAAATTTAGTTCCTCCATCAAAAAAACTCATCAAAATCGAAAAAAATCGAATTTAGTTTACAACCTCTAAATCACAATTTGACTAAAAATTTATATAAAAACCGAACTATAGGTGTTTATTTCATCGAAATTTATTCAAATTTAGCTCCTCCATCAAAATCCAAAAATATCGAATTTAGTTTAAAACCTCTAAATCACAATTTGACTAAAAATTTATATAAAATCCAAACTATAGGTGTTTATTTCATCTAAATTTATTCAAATTTAGCTCCTCCATCAAAAAAACTCATCAAAATTCAAAAAAATCGAATTTAGTTTAAACCCTCTAAATCATAATTTGACTAAAAATTTATATAAAAACCGAACTATAGGTGTTTATTTCATCGAAATTTATTCAAATTTAGCTCCTCCATCAAAAAAACTCATCAAAATCCAAAAAAATCGAATTTAGGTTAAACCCTCTAAATCACAATTTGACTAAAAATTTATATAAAATCCGATCTATAGTTGCTTATTTCATCTAAATTTATTCAAATTTAGCTCCTCCATCAAAAAAACTCATCAAAATCCAAGAAAATCGAATTTAGTTTAAAACCTTTAATCACCTTTTTGACTAAAAATTTATATAAAATCCGAACTATATGTGTTTATTTCATCTAAATTTATTCTAATTTAGCTCCTCCATCAAAAAAACTCATCAAAATCCAAGAAAATCGAATTTAGTTTAAAACCTTTAATCACCTTTTTGACTAAAAATTTATATAAAATCCGAACTATATGTGTTTATTTCATCTAAATTTATTCTAATTTAGCTCCTCCATCAAAAAAACTCATCAAAATCCAAGAAGATCGAATTTAGTTTAAAACCTTTAATCACCTTTTTGACTAAAAATTTATATAAAATCCGAACTATATGTGTTTATTTCATCTAAATTTATTCAAATTTAGCTCCTCCATCAAAATCCAAAATAATCGAATTTAGTTAAAACCCTCTAAATCACAATTGGACTAAAAATTTATATAAAATCCGAACTATAGGTGTTTATTTCATCTAAATTTATTCAAATTTAGCTCCTCCATCAAAATCCAAAAAAATCGAATTTAGGTTAAACCCTCTAAATCACAATTTGACTATAAATTTATATAAAATCCGAACTATAGGTGTTTATTTCATCTAAATTTATTCAAATTTAGCTCCTCCATCAAAAAACTCATCAAAATCGAAAAAAATCGAATTTAGTTTAAAACCTCTAAATCACAATTTGACTAAACATTTATATAAAATCCAAACTATAGGTGTTTATTTCATCTAAATTTATTCAAATTTAGTTCCTCCATCAAAAAAACTCATCAAAATCCAAGAAAATCGAATTTAGTTTAAACCTTAATCACCTTTTTGACTAAAAATTTATATAAAATCCGAACTATGTGTTTATTTCATCTAAATTTATTCTAATTTAGCTCCTCCATCAAAAAACTCATCAAAATCGAAAAAAATCGAATTTAGTTTACAACCTCTAAATCACAATTTGACTAAAAATTTATATAAAATCCGAACTATAGGTGTTTATTTCATCTAAATTTATTCAAATTTAGCTCCTCCATCAAAAAAACTCATCAAAATCCAAAAAAATCGAATTTAGGTTAAACCGTCTAAATCACAATTTGACTAAAAATTTATATAAAATCCGAACTATATGTGTTTATTTCATCTAAATTTATTCTAATTTAGCTCCTCCATCAAAAAACTCATCAAAATCGAAAAAAATCGAATTTAGTTTAAACCCTCTAAATCATAATTTGACTAAAAATTTATATAAAAACCGAACTATAGGTGTTTATTTCATCTAAATTTATTCAAATTTAGCTCCTCCATCAAAAAAACTCATCAAAATCCAAAAAAATCGAATTTAGGTTAAACCCTCTAAATCACAATTTGACTAAAAATTTATATAAAATCCGAACTATAGGTGTTTATTTCATCTCAATTTATTCAAATTTAGCTCCTCCATCAAAAAAACTCATCAAAATTCAAAAAAATCGAATTTAGTTTAAACCCTCTAAATCATAATTTGACTAAAAATTTATATAAAAACCGAACTATAGGTGTTTATTTCATCGAAATGTATTCAGATTTAGCTCCTCCATAAAAAAAACTCATCAAAATCCAAAAAACTCGAATTTAGTTTACAACCTCTAAATCACAATTTGACTAAAAATTTATATAAAATCCGAAATATTGGTGTTTATTTCATCTAAATTTATTCAAATTTAGCTCCTCCATCAAAAAACTCATCAAAATAAAAAAAAATCGAATTTAGTTTAAAACCTCTAAATCACAATTTGACTAAAAATTTATATAAAATCCAAACTATAGGTGTTTATTTCATCTAAATTTATTCAAATTTAGTTCCTCCATCAAAAAAACTCATCAAAATCGAAAAAAATCGAATTTAGTTTACAACCTCTAAATCACAATTTGACTAAAAATTTATATACAATCCGAACTATAGGTGTTTATTTCATCTAAATTTATTCAAATTTAGCTCCTCCATCAAAATCCAAAAAAATCGAATTTAGGTTAAACCCTCTAAATCACAATTTGACTAAAAATTTATATAAAATCCGAACTATAGGTGTTTATTTCATCTCAATTTATTCAAATTTAGCACCTCCATCAAAAAAACTCATCAAAATCCAAAAAAATCGAATTTAGGTTAAACCCTCTAAATCACAATTTGACTAAAAATTTATATAAAATCCGATCTATAGTTGCTTATTTCATCTAAATTTATTCAAATTTAGCTCCTCCATCAAAAAAACTCATCAAAATCCAAGAAAATCGAATTTAGTTTAAAACCTTTAATCACCTTTTTGACTAAAAATTTATATAAAATCCGAACTATATGTGTTTATTTCATCTAAATTTATTCTAATTTAGCTCCTCCATCAAAAAAACTCATCAAAATCCAAGAAAATCGAATTTAGTTTAAAACCTTTAATCACCTTTTTGACTAAAAATTTATATAAAATCCGAACTATATGTGTTTATTTCATCTAAATTTATTCTAATTTAGCTCCTCCATCAAAAAAAACTCATCAAAATCCAAGAAGATCGAATTTAGTTTAAAACCTTTAATCACCTTTTTGACTAAAAATTTATATAAAATCCGAACTATATGTGTTTATTTCATCTAAATTTATTCAAATTTAGCTCCTCCATCAAAATCCAAAAAAATCGAATTTAGTTAAAACCCTCTAAATCACAATTGGACTAAAAATTTATATAAAATCCGAACTATAGGTGTTTATTTCATCTAAATTTATTCAAATTTAGCTCCTCCATCAAAATCCAAAAAAATCGAATTTAGGTTAAACCCTCTAAATCACAATTTGACTAAAAATTTATATAAAATCCGAACTATAGGTGTTTATTTCATCTAAATTTATTCAAATTTAGCTCCTCCATCAAAAAACTCATCAAAATCGAAAAAAATCGAATTTAGTTTAAAACCTCTAAATCACAATTTGACTAAAAATTTATATAAAATCCAAACTATAGGTGTTTATTTCATCTAAATTTATTCAAATTTAGTTCCTCCATCAAAAAAACTCATCAAAATCCAAGAAAATCGAATTTAGTTTAAAACCTTTAATCACCTTTTTGACTAAAAATTTATATAAAATCCGAACTATAGGTGTTTATTTCATCTAAATTTATTCAAATTTAGCTCCTCCATCAAAAAAACTTATCAAAATCCAAAAAAATTGAATTTAGTTTACAACCTCTAAATCACAATTTGACTAAAAATTTATATAAAATCCGAACTATAGGTGTTTATTTCATCTAAATTTATTCAAATTTAGCTCCTCCATCAAAAAACTCATCAAAATCGAAAAAAAATCGAATTTAGTTTACAACCTCTAAATCACAATTTGACTAAAAATTTATATAAAATCCGAACTATAGGTGTTTATTTCATCTAAATTTATTCAAATTTAGCTCCTCCATCAAAATCCAAAAAAATCGAATTTAGGTTAAACCCTCTAAATCACAATTTGACTAAAAATTTATATAAAATCCGAACTATAGGTGTTTATTTCATCTCAATTTATTCAAATTTAGCTCCTCCATCAAAAAAACTCATCAAAATTCAAAAAATTCGAATTTAGTTTAAACCCTCTAAATCATAATTTGACTAAAAATTTATATAAAAACCGAACTATAGGTGTTTATTTCATCGAAATGTATTCAGATTTAGCTCCTCCATAAAAAAAACTCATCAAAATCCAAAAAACTCGAATTTAGTTTACAACCTCTAAATCACAATTTGACTAAAAATTTATATAAAATCCGAAATATTGGTGTTTATTTCATCTAAATTTATTCAAATTTAGCTCCTCCATCAAAAAAACTCATCAAAATCCAAGAAAATCGAATTTAGTTTAAAACCTTTAATCACCTTTTTGACTAAAAATTTATATAAAATCCGAACTATAGGTGTTTATTTCATCTAAATTTATTCAAATTTAGCTCCTCCATCAAAAAAACTCATCAAAATCCAAAAAAATCGAATTTAGTTTAAAACCTCTAAATCACAATTTGACTAAAAATTTATATAAAATCCGAACTATAGGTGTTTATTTCATCTAAATTTATTCAAATTTAGCTCCTCCATCAAAAAAACTCATCAAAATCCAAAAAAATCGAATTTAGTTTAAAACCTCTAAATCACAATTTGACTAAAAATTTATATACAATCCGAACTATAGGTGTTTATTTCATCTAAATTTATTCAAATTTAGCTCCTCCATCAAAATCCAAAAAAATCGAATTTAGGTTAAACCCTCTAAATCACAATTTGACTAAAAATTTATATAAAATCCGAACTATAGGTGTTTATTTCATCTCAATTTATTCAAATTTAGCACCTCCATCAAAAAAACTCATCAAAATCCAAAAATATCGAATTTAGTTTAAAACCTCTAAATCACAATTTGACTAAAAATTTATATAAAATCCAAACTATAGGTGTTTATTTCATCTAAATTTATTCAAATTTAGTTCCTCCATCAAAAAAACTCATCAAAATCGAAAAAAATCGAATTTAGTTTACAACCTCTAAATCACAATTTGACTAAAAATTTATATACAATCCGAACTATAGGTGTTTATTTCATCTAAATTTATTCAAATTTAGCTCCTCCATCAAAATCCAAAAAAATCGAATTTAGGTTAAACCCTCTAAATCACAATTTGACTAAAAATTTATATAAAATCCGAACTATAGGTGTTTATTTCATCTCAATTTATTCAAATTTAGCACCTCCATCAAAAAAACTCATCAAAATCCAAAAAAATCGAATTTAGGTTAAACCCTCTAAATCACAATTTGACTAAAAATTTATATAAAATCCGATCTATAGTTGCTTATTTCATCTAAATTTATTCAAATTTAGCTCCTCCATCAAAAAAACTCATCAAAATCCAAGAAAATCGAATTTAGTTTAAAACCTTTAATCACCTTTTTGACTAAAAATTTATATAAAATCCGAACTATATGTGTTTATTTCATCTAAATTTATTCTAATTTAGCTCCTCCATCAAAAAAACTCATCAAAATCCAAGAAAATCGAATTTAGTTTAAAACCTTTAATCACCTTTTTGACTAAAAATTTATATAAAATCCGAACTATATGTGTTTATTTCATCTAAATTTATTCTAATTTAGCTCCTCCATCAAAAAAACTCATCAAAATCCAAGAAAATCGAATTTAGTTTAAAACCTTTAATCACCTTTTTGACTAAAAATTTATATAAAATCCGAACTATATGTGTTTATTTCATCTAAATTTATTCTAATTTAGCTCCTCCATCAAAAAAACTCATCAAAATCCAAGAAGATCGAATTTAGTTTAAAACCTTTAATCACCTTTTTGACTAAAAATTTATATAAAATCCGAACTATATGTGTTTATTTCATCTAAATTTATTCAAATTTAGCTCCTCCATCAAAATCCAAAAAAATCGAATTTAGTTAAAACCCTCTAAATCACAATTGGACTAAAAATTTATATAAAATCCGAACTATAGGTGTTTATTTCATCTAAATTTATTCAAATTTAGCTCCTCCATCAAAATCCAAAAAAATCGAATTTAGGTTAAACCCTCTAAATCACAATTTGACTAAAAATTTATATAAAATCCGAACTATAGGTGTTTATTTCATCTAAATTTATTCAAATTTAGCTCCTCCATCAAAAAACTCATCAAAATCGAAAAAAATCGAATTTAGTTTAAAACCTCTAAATCACAATTTGACTAAAAATTTATATAAAATCCAAACTATAGGTGTTTATTTCATCTAAATTTATTCAAATTTAGTTCCTCCATCAAAAAAACTCATCAAAATCCAAGAAAATCGAATTTAGTTTAAAACCTTTAATCACCTTTTTGACTAAAAATTTATATAAAATCCGAACTATAGGTGTTTATTTCATCTAAATTTATTCAAATTTAGCTCCTCCATCAAAAAAACTTATCAAAATCCAAAAAAATTGAATTTAGTTTACAACCTCTAAATCACAATTTGACTAAAAATTTATATAAAATCCGAACTATAGGTGTTTATTTCATCTAAATTTATTCAAATTTAGCTCCTCCATCAAAAAACTCATCAAAATCGAAAAAAAATCGAATTTAGTTTACAACCTCTAAATCACAATTTGACTAAAAATTTATATAAAATCCGAACTATAGGTGTTTATTTCATCTAAATTTATTCAAATTTAGCTCCTCCATCAAAATCCAAAAAAATCGAATTTAGGTTAAACCCTCTAAATCACAATTTGACTAAAAATTTATATAAAATCCGAACTATAGGTGTTTATTTCATCTCAATTTATTCAAATTTAGCTCCTCCATCAAAAAAACTCATCAAAATTCAAAAAATTCGAATTTAGTTTAAACCCTCTAAATCATAATTTGACTAAAAATTTATATAAAAACCGAACTATAGGTGTTTATTTCATCGAAATGTATTCAGATTTAGCTCCTCCATAAAAAAAACTCATCAAAATCCAAAAAACTCGAATTTAGTTTACAACCTCTAAATCACAATTTGACTAAAAATTTATATAAAATCCGAACTATATGTGTTTATTTCATCTAAATTTATTCTAATTTAGCTCCTCCATCAAAAAAACTCATCAAAATCCAAGAAAATCGAATTTAGTTTAAAACCTTTAATCACCTTTTTGACTAAAAATTTATATAAAATCCGAACTATATGTGTTTATTTCATCTAAATTTATTCAAATTTAGCTCCTCCATCAAAATCCAAAAAAATCGAATTTAGGTTAAACCCTCAAAATCACAATTTGACTAAAAATTTATATAAAATCCGAACAATAGGTGTTTATTTCATCTCAAGTTATTCAAATTTAGCTCCTCCATCAAAAAAACTCATCAAAATCCAAAAAAATCGAATTTAGTTTAAAACCTCTAAATCACAATTTGACTAAAAATTTTTATAAAATCCGAACTATAGGTTTTTATTTCATCTAAATTTATTCAAATTTAGCTCCTCCATCAAAAAAACTCATCAAAATCCAAAAAAATCGAATTTAGTTTAAAACCTCTAAATCACAATTTGACTAAAAATTTATATAAAATCCAAACTATAGGTGTTTATTTCATCTAAATTTATTCAAATTTAGTTCCTCCATCAAAAAAAACTCATCAAAATCCAAGAAAATCGAATTTAGTTTAAACCTTTAATCACCTTTTTGACTAAAAATTTATATAAAATCCGAACTATGTGTTTATTTCATCTAAATTTATTCTAATTTAGCTCCTCCATCAAAAAACTCATCAAAATCGAAAAAAATCGAATTTAGTTTACAACCTCTAAATCACAATTTGACTAAAAATTTATATAAAATCCGAACTATAGGTGTTTATTTCATCTAAATTTATTCAAATTTAGCTCCTCCATCAAAAAAACTCATCAAAATCCAAAAAAATCGAATTTAGGTTAAACCGTCTAAATCACAATTTGACTAAAAATTTATATAAAATCCGAACTATATGTGTTTATTTCATCTAAATTTATTCTAATTTAGCTCCTCCATCAAAAAACTCATCAAAATCGAAAAAAATCGAATTTAGTTTAAACCCTCTAAATCATAATTTGACTAAAAATTTATATAAAAACCGAACTATAGGTGTTTATTTCATCTAAATTTATTCAAATTTAGCTCCTCCATCAAAAAAACTCATCAAAATCCAAAAAAATCGAATTTAGGTTAAACCCTCTAAATCACAATTTGACTAAAAATTTATATAAAATCCGAACTATAGGTGTTTATTTCATCTCAATTTATTCAAATTTAGCTCCTCCATCAAAAAAACTCATCAAAATTCAAAAAAATCGAATTTAGTTTAAACCCTCTAAATCATAATTTGACTAAAAATTTATATAAAAACCGAACTATAGGTGTTTATTTCATCGAAATGTATTCAGATTTAGCTCCTCCATAAAAAAAACTCATCAAAATCCAAAAAACTCGAATTTAGTTTACAACCTCTAAATCACAATTTGACTAAAAATTTATATAAAATCCGAAATATTGGTGTTTATTTCATCTAAATTTATTCAAATTTAGCTCCTCCATCAAAAAACTCATCAAAATAAAAAAAAATCGAATTTAGTTTAAAACCTCTAAATCACAATTTGACTAAAAATTTATATAAAATCCAAACTATAGGTGTTTATTTCATCTAAATTTATTCAAATTTAGTTCCTCCATCAAAAAAACTCATCAAAATCGAAAAAAATCGAATTTAGTTTACAACCTCTAAATCACAATTTGACTAAAAATTTATATACAATCCGAACTATAGGTGTTTATTTCATCTAAATTTATTCAAATTTAGCTCCTCCATCAAAATCCAAAAAAATCGAATTTAGGTTAAACCCTCTAAATCACAATTTGACTAAAAATTTATATAAAATCCGAACTATAGGTGTTTATTTCATCTCAATTTATTCAAATTTAGCACCTCCATCAAAAAAACTCATCAAAATCCAAAAATATCGAATTTAGTTTAAAACCTCTAAATCACAATTTGACTAAAAATTTATATAAAATCCAAACTATAGGTGTTTATTTCATCTAAATTTATTCAAATTTAGTTCCTCCATCAAAAAAACTCATCAAAATCGAAAAAAATCGAATTTAGTTTACAACCTCTAAATCACAATTTGACTAAAAATTTATATACAATCCGAACTATAGGTGTTTATTTCATCTAAATTTATTCAAATTTAGCTCCTCCATCAAAATCCAAAAAAATCGAATTTAGGTTAAACCCTCTAAATCACAATTTGACTAAAAATTTATATAAAATCCGAACTATAGGTGTTTATTTCATCTCAATTTATTCAAATTTAGCACCTCCATCAAAAAAACTCATCAAAATCCAAAAATATCGAATTTAGTTTAAAACCTCTAAATCACAATTTGACTAAAAATTTATATAAAATCCAAACTATAGGTGTTTATTTCATCTAAATTTATTCAAATTTAGTTCCTCCATCAAAAAAACTCATCAAAATCGAAAAAAATCGAATTTAGTTTACAACCTCTAAATCACAATTTGACTAAAAATTTATATACAATCCGAACTATAGGTGTTTATTTCATCTAAATTTATTCAAATTTAGCTCCTCCATCAAAATCCAAAAAAATCGAATTTAGGTTAAACCCTCTAAATCACAATTTGACTAAAAATTTATATAAAATCCGAACTATAGGTGTTTATTTCTTCTCAATTTATTCAAATTTAGCTCCTCCATCAAAAAAACTCATCAAAATTCAAAAAAATCGAATTTAGTTTAAACCCTCTAAATCATAATTTGACTAAAAATTTATATAAAAACCGAACTATAGGTGTTTATTTCATCGAAATTTATTCAAATTTAGCTCCTCCATCAAAAAAACTCATCAAAATCCAAAAAAATCGAATTTAGGTTAAACCCTCTAAATCACAATTTGACTAAAAATTTATATAAAATCCGATCTATAGTTGCTTATTTCATCTAAATTTATTCAAATTTAGCTCCTCCATCAAAAAAACTCATCAAAATCCAAGAAAATCGAATTTAGTTTAAAACCTTTAATCACCTTTTTGACTAAAAATTTATATAAAATCCGAACTATATGTGTTTATTTCATCTAAATTTATTCTAATTTAGCTCCTCCATCAAAAAAACTCATCAAAATCCAAGAAAATCGAATTTAGTTTAAAACCTTTAATCACCTTTTTGACTAAAAATTTATATAAAATCCGAACTATATGTGTTTATTTCATCTAAATTTATTCTAATTTAGCTCCTCCATCAAAAAAACTCATCAAAATCCAAGAAGATCGAATTTAGTTTAAAACCTTTAATCACCTTTTTGACTAAAAATTTATATAAAATCCGAACTATATGTGTTTATTTCATCTAAATTTATTCAAATTTAGCTCCTCCATCAAAATCCAAAAAAATCGAATTTAGTTAAAACCCTCTAAATCACAATTGGACTAAAAATTTATATAAAATCCGAACTATAGGTGTTTATTTCATCTAAATTTATTCAAATTTAGCTCCTCCATCAAAATCCAAAAAAATCGAATTTAGGTTAAACCCTCTAAATCACAATTTGACTAAAAATTTATATAAAATCCAAACTATAGGTGTTTATTTCATCTAAATTTATTCAAATTTAGCTCCTCCATCAAAAAAACTCATCAAAATCCAAGAAAATCGAATTTAGTTTAAAACCTTTAATCACCTTTTTGACTAAAAATTTATATAAAATCCGAACTATAGGTGTTTATTTCATCTAAATTTATTCAAATTTAGCTCCTCCATCAAAAAAACTTATCAAAATCCAAAAAAAATTGAATTTAGTTTAAAACCTTTAATCACCTTTTTGACTAAAAATTTATATAAAATCCGAACTATATGTGTTTATTTCATCTAAATTTATTCTAATTTAGCTCCTCCATCAAAAAAACTCATCAAAATCCAAGAAAATCGAATTTAGTTTAAAACCTTTAATCACCTTTTTGACTAAAAATTTATATAAAATCCGAACTATATGTGTTTATTTCATCTAAATTTATTCTAATTTAGCTCCTCCATCAAAAAAACTCATCAAAATCCAAGAAGATCGAATTTAGTTTAAAACCTTTAATCACCTTTTTGACTAAAAATTTATATAAAATCCGAACTATATGTGTTTATTTCATCTAAATTTATTCAAATTTAGCTCCTCCATCAAAATCCAAAAAAATCGAATTTAGTTAAAACCCTCTAAATCACAATTGGACTAAAAATTTATATAAAATCCGAACTATAGGTGTTTATTTCATCTAAATTTATTCAAATTTAGCTCCTCCATCAAAAAAACTCATCAAAATCCAAAAAAATCGAATTTAGGTTAAACCCTCTAAATCACAATTTGACTAAAAATTTATATAAAATCCGAACTATAGGTGTTTATTTCATCTCAATTTATTCAAATTTAGCTCCTCCATCAAAAAAACTCATCAAAATTCAAAAAAATCGAATTTAGTTTAAACCCTCTAAATCATAATTTGACTAAAAATTTATATAAAAACCGAACTATAGGTGTTTATTTCATCGAAATGTATTCAGATTTAGCTCCTCCATAAAAAAAACTCATCAAAATCCAAAAAACTCGAATTTAGTTTACAACCTCTAAATCACAATTTGACTAAAAATTTATATAAAATCCGAAATATTGGTGTTTATTTCATCTAAATTTATTCAAATTTAGCTCCTCCATCAAAAAACTCATCAAAATAAAAAAAAAATCGAATTTAGTTTAAAACCTCTAAATCACAATTTGACTAAAAATTTATATAAAATCCAAACTATAGGTGTTTATTTCATCTAAATTTATTCAAATTTAGTTCCTCCATCAAAAAAACTCATCAAAATCGAAAAAAATCGAATTTAGTTTACAACCTCTAAATCACAATTTGACTAAAAATTTATATACAATCCGAACTATAGGTGTTTATTTCATCTAAATTTATTCAAATTTAGCTCCTCCATCAAAATCCAAAAAAATCGAATTTAGGTTAAACCCTCTAAATCACAATTTGACTAAAAATTTATATAAAATCCGAACTATAGGTGTTTATTTCATCTCAATTTATTCAAATTTAGCACCTCCATCAAAAAAACTCATCAAAATCCAAAAATATCGAATTTAGTTTAAAACCTCTAAATCACAATTTGACTAAAAATTTATATAAAATCCAAACTATAGGTGTTTATTTCATCTAAATTTATTCAAATTTAGTTCCTCCATCAAAAAAACTCATCAAAATCGAAAAAAATCGAATTTAGTTTACAACCTCTAAATCACAATTTGACTAAAAATTTATATACAATCCGAACTATAGGTGTTTATTTCATCTAAATTTATTCAAATTTAGCTCCTCCATCAAAATCCAAAAAAATCGAATTTAGGTTAAACCCTCTAAATCACAATTTGACTAAAAATTTATATAAAATCCGAACTATAGGTGTTTATTTCATCTCAATTTATTCAAATTTAGCACCTCCATCAAAAAAACTCATCAAAATCCAAAAATATCGAATTTAGTTTAAAACCTCTAAATCACAATTTGACTAAAAATTTATATAAAATCCAAACTATAGGTGTTTATTTCATCTAAATTTATTCAAATTTAGTTCCTCCATCAAAAAAACTCATCAAAATCGAAAAAAATCGAATTTAGTTTACAACCTCTAAATCACAATTTGACTAAAAATTTATATACAATCCGAACTATAGGTGTTTATTTCATCTAAATTTATTCAAATTTAGCTCCTCCATCAAAATCCAAAAAAATCGAATTTAGGTTAAACCCTCTAAATCACAATTTGACTAAAAATTTATATAAAATCCGAACTATAGGTGTTTATTTCTTCTCAATTTATTCAAATTTAGCTCCTCCATCAAAAAAACTCATCAAAATTCAAAAAAATCGAATTTAGTTTAAACCCTCTAAATCATAATTTGACTAAAAATTTATATAAAAACCGAACTATAGGTGTTTATTTCATCGAAATTTATTCAAATTTAGCTCCTCCATCAAAAAAACTCATCAAAATCCAAAAAAATCGAATTTAGGTTAAACCCTCTAAATCACAATTTGACTAAAAATTTATATAAAATCCGATCTATAGTTGCTTATTTCATCTAAATTTATTCAAATTTAGCTCCTCCATCAAAAAAACTCATCAAAATCCAAGAAAATCGAATTTAGTTTAAAACCTTTAATCACCTTTTTGACTAAAAATTTATATAAAATCCGAACTATATGTGTTTATTTCATCTAAATTTATTCTAATTTAGCTCCTCCATCAAAAAAACTCATCAAAATCCAAGAAAATCGAATTTAGTTTAAAACCTTTAATCACCTTTTTGACTAAAAATTTATATAAAATCCGAACTATATGTGTTTATTTCATCTAAATTTATTCTAATTTAGCTCCTCCATCAAAAAAACTCATCAAAATCCAAGAAGATCGAATTTAGTTTAAAACCTTTAATCACCTTTTTGACTAAAAATTTATATAAAATCCGAACTATATGTGTTTATTTCATCTAAATTTATTCAAATTTAGCTCCTCCATCAAAATCCAAAAAAATCGAATTTAGTTAAAACCCTCTAAATCACAATTGGACTAAAAATTTATATAAAATCCGAACTATAGGTGTTTATTTCATCTAAATTTATTCAAATTTAGCTCCTCCATCAAAATCCAAAAAAATCGAATTTAGGTTAAACCCTCTAAATCACAATTTGACTAAAAATTTATATAAAATCCAAACTATAGGTGTTTATTTCATCTAAATTTATTCAAATTTAGCTCCTCCATCAAAAAAACTCATCAAAATCCAAGAAAATCGAATTTAGTTTAAAACCTTTAATCACCTTTTTGACTAAAAATTTATATAAAATCCGAACTATAGGTGTTTATTTCATCTAAATTTATTCAAATTTAGCTCCTCCATCAAAAAAACTTATCAAAATCCAAAAAAATTGAATTTAGTTTAAAACCTTTAATCACCTTTTTGACTAAAAATTTATATAAAATCCGAACTATATGTGTTTATTTCATCTAAATTTATTCTAATTTAGCTCCTCCATCAAAAAAACTCATCAAAATCCAAGAAAATCGAATTTAGTTTAAAACCTTTAATCACCTTTTTGACTAAAAATTTATATAAAATCCGAACTATATGTGTTTATTTCATCTAAATTTATTCTAATTTAGCTCCTCCATCAAAAAAACTCATCAAAATCCAAGAAGATCGAATTTAGTTTAAAACCTTTAATCACCTTTTTGACTAAAAATTTATATAAAATCCGAACTATATGTGTTTATTTCATCTAAATTTATTCAAATTTAGCTCCTCCATCAAAATCCAAAAAAATCGAATTTAGTTAAAACCCTCTAAATCACAATTGGACTAAAAATTTATATAAAATCCGAACTATAGGTGTTTATTTCATCTAAATTTATTCAAATTTAGCTCCTCCATCAAAATCCAAAAAAATCGAATTTAGGTTAAACCCTCTAAATCACAATTTGACTAAAAATTTATATAAAATCCAAACTATAGGTGTTTATTTCATCTAAATTTATTCAAATTTAGTTCCTCCATCAAAAAAACTCATCAAAATCCAAGAAAATCGAATTTAGTTTAAAACCTTTAATCACCTTTTTGACTAAAAATTTATATAAAATCCGAACTATAGGTGTTTATTTCATCTAAATTTATTCAAATTTAGCTCCTCCATCAAAAAAAACTTATCAAAATCCAAAAAAATTGAATTTAGTTTACAACCTCTAAATCACAATTTGACTAAAAATTTATATAAAATCCGAACTAAAGGTGTTTATTTCATCTAAATTTATTCAAATTTAGCTCCTCCATCAAAAAACTCATCAAAATCGAAAAAAAATCGAATTTAGTTTACAACCTCTAAATCACAATTTGACTAAAAAATTTATATAAAATCCGAACTATAGGTGTTTATTTCATCTAAATTTATTCAAATTTAGCTCCTCCATCAAAATCCAAAAAAATCGAATTTAGGTTAAACCCTCTAAATCACAATTTGACTAAAAATTTATATAAAATCCGAACTATAGGTGTTTATTTCATCTCAATTTATTCAAATTTAGCTCCTCCATCAAAAAAACTCATCAAAATTCAAAAAATTCGAATTTAGTTTAAACCCTCTAAATCATAATTTGACTAAAAATTTATATAAAAACCGAACTATAGGTGTTTATTTCATCGAAATGTATTCAGATTTAGCTCCTCCATAAAAAAAACTCATCAAAATCCAAAAAACTCGAATTTAGTTTACAACCTCTAAATCACAATTTGACTAAAAATTTATATAAAATCCGAAATATTGGTGTTTATTTCATCTAAATTTATTCAAATTTAGCTCCTCCATCAAAAAAACTCATCAAAATCCAAGAAAATCGAATTTAGTTTAAAACCTTTAATCACCTTTTTGACTAAAAATTTATATAAAATCCGAACTATAGGTGTTTATTTCATCTAAATTTATTCAAATTTAGCTCCTCCATCAAAAAAACTCATCAAAATCCAAAAAAATCGAATTTAGTTTAAAACCTCTAAATCACAATTTGACTAAAAATTTATATAAAATCCGAACTATAGGTGTTTATTTCATCTAAATTTATTCAAATTTAGCTCCTCCATCAAAAAAACTCATCAAAATCCAAAAAAATCGAATTTAGTTTAAAACCTCTAAATCACAATTTGACAAAAAATTTATATAAAATCCGATCTATAGTTGCTTATTTCATCTAAATTTATTCAAATTTAGCTCCTCCATCAAAAAAACTCATCAAAATCCAAGAAAATCGAATTTAGTTTAAAACCTATAATCACCTTTTTGACTAAAAATTTATATAAAATCCGAACTATATGTGTTTATTTCATCTAAATTTATTCTAATTTAGCTCCTCCATCAAAAAAACTCATCAAAATCCAAGAAAATCGAATTTAGTTTAAAACCTTTAATCACCTTTTTGACTAAAAATTTATATAAAATCCGAACTATATGTGTTTATTTCATCTAAATTTATTCAAATTTAGCTCCTCCATCAAAATCCAAAAAAATCGAATTTAGGTTAAACCCTCTAAATCACAATTTGACTAAAAATTTATATAAAATCCGAACAATAGGTGTTTATTTCATCTCAAGTTATTCAAATTTAGCTCCTCCATCAAAAAAACTCATCAAAATCCAAAAAAATCGAATTTAGTTTAAAACCTCTAAATCACAATTTGACTAAAAATTTTTATAAAATCCGAACTATAGGTTTTTATTTCATCTAAATTTATTCAAATTTAGCTCCTCCATCAAAAAAACTCATCAAAATCCAAAAAAATCGAATTTAGTTTAAAACCTCTAAATCACAATTTGACTAAAAATTTATATAAAATCCAAACTATAGGTGTTTATTTCATCTAAATTTATTCAAATTTAGTTCCTCCATCAAAAAAACTCATCAAAATCCAAGAAAATCGAATTTAGTTTAAACCTTTAATCACCTTTTTGACTAAAAATTTATATAAAATCCGAACTATGTGTTTATTTCATCTAAATTTATTCTAATTTAGCTCCTCCATCAAAAAACTCATCAAAATCGAAAAAAATCGAATTTAGTTTACAACCTCTAAATCACAATTTGACTAAAAATTTATATAAAATCCGAACTATAGGTGTTTATTTCATCTAAATTTATTCAAATTTAGCTCCTCCATCAAAAAAACTCATCAAAATCCAAAAAAATCGAATTTAGGTTAAACCGTCTAAATCACAATTTGACTAAAAATTTATATAAAATCCGAACTATATGTGTTTATTTCATCTAAATTTATTCTAATTTAGCTCCTCCATCAAAAAACTCATCAAAATCGAAAAAAATCGAATTTAGTTTACAACCTCTAAATCACAATTTGACTAAAAATTTATATAAAATCCGAACTATAGGTATTTATTTCATCTAAATTTATTCAAATTTAGCTCCTCCATCAAAAAAACTCATCAAAATCCAAAAAAATCGAATTTAGGTTAAACCGTCTAAATCACAATTTGACTAAAAATTTATATAAAATCCGATCTATATGTGTTTATTTCATCTAAATTTATTCTAATTTAGCTCCTCCATCAAAAAACTCATCAAAATCGAAAAAAAATCGAATTTAGTTTAAACCCTCTAAATCATAATTTGACTAAAAATTTATATAAAAACCGAACTATAGGTGTTTATTTCATCTAAATTTATTCAAATTTAGCTCCTCCATAAAAAAAACTCATCAAAATCCAAAAAAATCGAATTTAGGTTAAACCCTCTAAATCACAATTTGACTAAAAATTTATATAAAATCCGAACTATAGGTGTTTATTTCATCTCAATTTATTCAAATTTAGCTCCTCCATCAAAAAAACTCATCAAAATTCAAAAAAATCGAATTTAGTTTAAACCCTCTAAATCATAATTTGACTAAAAATTTATATAAAAACCGAACTATAGGTGTTTATTTCATCGAAATGTATTCAGATTTAGCTCCTCCATAAAAAAAAAACTCATCAAAATCCAAAAAACTCGAATTTAGTTTACAACCTCTAAATCACAATTTGACTAAAAATTTATATAAAATCCGAAATATTGGTGTTTATTTCATCTAAATTTATTCAAATTTAGCTCCTCCATCAAAAAACTCATCAAAATAAAAAAAAATCGAATTTAGTTTAAAACCTCTAAATCACAATTTGACTAAAAATTTATATAAAATCCGAACTATAGGTGTTTATTTCATCTAAATTTATTCAAATTTAGCTCCTCCATCAAAAAAACTCATCAAAATCCAAAAAAATCGAATTTAGGTTAAAACCTCTAAATCACAATTTGACTAAAAATTTATATAAAATCCGAACTATAGGTGTTTATTTCATCTCAATTTATTCAAATTTAGCTCCTCCATCAAAAAAACTCATCAAAATTCAAAAAAATCGAATTTAGTTTAAACCCTCTAAATCATAATTTGACTAAAAATTTATATAAAAACCGAACTATAGGTGTTTATTTCATCGAAATGTATTCAGATTTAGCTCCTCCATAAAAAAAACTCATCAAAATCCAAAAAACTCGAATTTAGTTTACAACCTCTAAATCACAATTTGACTAAAAATTTATATAAAATCCGAAATATTGGTGTTTATTTCATCTAAATTTATTCAAATTTAGCACCTCCATCAAAAAAACTCATCAAAATCCAAAAATATCGAATTTAGTTTAAAACCTCTAAATCACAATTTGACTAAAAATTTATATAAAATCCAAACTATAGGTGTTTATTTCATCTAAATTTATTCAAATTTAGCTCCTCCATCAAAATCCAAAAAAATCGAATTTAGGTTAAACCCTCTAAATCACAATTTGACTAAAAATTTATATAAAATCCGAACTATAGGTGTTTATTTCATCTCAATTTATTCAAATTTAGCTCCTCCATCAAAAAAACTCATCAAAATTCAAAAAAATCGAATTTAGTTTAAACCCTCTAAATCATAATTTGACTAAAAATTTATATAAAAACCGAACTATAGGTGTTTATTTCATCGAAATTTATTCAAATTTAGCTCCTCCATCAAAAAAACTCATCAAAATCCAAAAAAATCGAATTTAGGTTAAACCCTCTAAATCACAATTTGACTAAAAATTTATATAAAATCCGATCTATAGTTGCTTATTTCATCTAAATTTATTCAAATTTAGCTCCTCCATCAAAAAAACTCATCAAAATCCAAGAAAATCGAATTTAGTTTAAAACCTTTAATCACCTTTTTGACTAAAAATTTATCTAAAATCCGAACTATATGTGTTTATTTCATCTAAATTTATTCTAATTTAGCTCCTCCATCAAAAAAACTCATCAAAATCCAAGAAAATCGAATTTAGTTTAAAACCTTTAATCACCTTTTTGACTAAAAATTTATATAAAATCCGAACTATATGTGTTTATTTCATCTAAATTTATTCTAATTTAGCTCCTCCATCAAAAAAACTCATCAAAATCCAAGAAGATCGAATTTAGTTTAAAACCTTTAATCACCTTTTTGACTAAAAATTTATATAAAATCCGAACTATATGTGTTTATTTCATCTAAATTTATTCAAATTTAGCTCCTCCATCAAAATCCAAAAAAATCGAATTTAGTTAAAACCCTCGAAATCACAATTGGACTAAAAATTTATATAAAATCCGAACTATAGGTGTTTATTTCATCTAAATTTATTCAAATTTAGCTCCTCCATCAAAAAAACTTATCAAAATCCAAAAAAATTGAATTTAGTTTACAACCTCTAAATCACAATTTGACTAAAAATTTATATAAAATACGAACTATAGGTGTTTATTTCATCTAAATTTATTCAAATTTAGCTCCTCCATCAAAAAACTCATCAAAATCGAAAAAAAATCGAATTTAGTTTACAACCTCTAAATCACAATTTGACTAAAAATTTATATAAAATCCGAACTATAGGTGTTTATTTCATCTAAATTTATTCAAATTTAGCTCCTCCATCAAAATCCAAAAAAATCGAATTTAGGTTAAACCCTCTAAATCACAATTTGACTAAAAATTTATATAAAATCCGAACTATAGGTGTTTATTTCATCTCAATTTATTCAAATTTAGCTCCTCCATCAAAAAAACTCATCAAAATCCAAAAAAATCGAATTTAGTTTAAAACCTCTAAATCACAATTTGACAAAAAATTTATATAAAATCCGATCTATAGGTGTTTATTTCATCGAAATGTATTCAGATTTAGCTCCTCCATAAAAAAAACTCATCAAAATCCAAAAAACTCGAATTTAGTTTACAACCTCTAAATCACAATTTGACTAAAAATTTATATAAAATCCGAAATATTGGTGTTTATTTCATCTAAATTTATTCAAATTTAGCTCCTCCATCAAAAAAACTCATCAAAATCCAAGAAAATCGAATTTAGTTTAAAACCTTTAATCACCTTTTTGACTAAAAATTTATATAAAATCCGAACTATAGGTGTTTATTTCATCTAAATTTATTCAAATTTAGCTCCTCCATCAAAAAAACTCATCAAAATCCAAAAAAATCGAATTTAGTTTAAAACCTCTAAATCACAATTTGACAAAAAATTTATATAAAATCCGATCTATAGTTGCTTATTTCATCTAAATTTATTCAAATTTAGCTCCTCCATCAAAAAAACTCATCAAAATCCAAGAAAATCGAATTTAGTTTAAAACCTTTAATCACCTTTTTGACTAAAAATTTATATAAAATCCGAACTATATGTGTTTATTTCATCTAAATTTATTCAAATTTAGCTCCTCCATCAAAAAAACTCATCAAAATCCAAAAAATCGAATTTAGGTTAAACCGTCTAAATCACAATTTGACTAAAAATTTATATAAAATCCGAACTATATGTGTTTATTTCATCTAAATTTATTCTAATTTAGCTCCTCCATCAAAAAACTCATCAAAATCGAAAAAAATCGAATTTAGTTTAAACCCTCTAAATCATAATTTGACTAAAAATTTATATAAAAACCGAACTATAGGTGTTTATTTCATCTAAATTTATTCAAATTTAGCTCCTCCATCAAAAAAACTCATCAAAATCCAAAAAAATCGAATTTAGTTTAAAACCTCTAAATCACAATTTGACTAAAAATTTATATAAAATCCGAACTATAGGTGTTTATTTCATCTAAATTTATTCAAATTTAGCTCCTCCATCAAAAAAACATCAAAACAAAAAAATCGAATTTAGTTTAAAACCTCTAAATCACAATTTGACAAAAAATTTACATAAAATCCAAACTATAGGTGTTTATTTCATCTAAATTTATTCAAATTTAGCTCCTCCATCAAAAAAACTTATCAAAATCCAAAAAAATTGAATTTAGTTAAAACCCTCTAAATCACAATTTGACTAAAAATTTATATAAAATCCGATCTATAGGTGTTTATTTCATCTAAATTTATTCAAATTTAGCTCCTCCATCAAAAAACTCATCAAAATCGAAAAAAATCGAATTTAGTTTACAACCTCTAAATCACAATTTGACTAAAAATTTATATACAATCCGAACTATAGGTGTTTATTTCATCTAAATTTATTCAAATTTAGCTCCTCCATCAAAATCCAAAAAAATCGAATTTAGGTTATACCCTCTAAATCACAATTTGACTAAAAATTTATATAAAATCCGAACTATAGGTGTTTATTTCATCTCAATTTATTCAAATTTAGCACCTCCATCAAAAAAACTCATCAAAATCCAAAAATATCGAATTTAGTTTAAAACCTCTAAATCACAATTTGACTAAAAATTTATATAAAATCCAAACTATAGGTGTTTATTTCATCTAAATTTATTCAAATTTAGTTCCTCCATCAAAAAAACTCATCAAAATCGAAAAAAATCGAATTTAGTTTACAACCTCTAAATCACAATTTGACTAAAAATTTATATACAATCCGAACTATAGGTGTTTATTTCATCTAAATTTATTCAAATTTAGCTCCTCCATCAAAATCCAAAAAAATCGAATTTAGGTTAAACCCTCTAAATCACAATTTGACTAAAAATTTATATAAAATCCGAACTATAGGTGTTTATTTCATCTCAATTTATTCAAATTTAGCTCCTCCATCAAAAAAACTCATCAAAATTCAAAAAAATCGAATTTAGTTTAAAACCTCTAAATCACAATTTGACTAAAAATTTATATAAAATCCAAACTATATGTGTTTATTTCATCTAAATTTATTCAAATTTAGTTCCTCCATCAAAAAAACTCATCAAAATCGAAAAAAATCGAATTTAGTTTACAACCTCTAAATCACAATTTGACTAAAAATTTATATACAATCCGAACTATAGGTGTTTATTTCATCTAAATTTATTCAAATTTAGCTCCTCCATCAAAATCCAAAAAAATCGAATTTAGGTTAAACCCTCTAAATCACAATTTGACTAAAAATTTATATAAAATCCAAACTATAGGTGTTTATTTCATCTAAATTTATTCAAATTTAGCTCCTCCATCAAAAAAACTCATCAAAATTAAAAAAAATCGAATTTAGTTTAAACCCTCTAAATCATAATTTGACTAAAAATTTATATAAAAACCGAACTATAGGTGTTTATTTCATCGAAATGTATTCAGATTTAGCTCCTCCATAAAAAAAACTCATCAAAATCCAAAAAACTCGAATTTAGTTTACAACCTCTAAATCACAATTTGACTAAAAATTTATATAAAATCCGAAATATTGGTGTTTATTTCATCTAAATTTATTCAAATTTAGCTCCTCCATCAAAAAACTCATCAAAATCAAAAAAAATCGAATTTAGTTTAAAACCTCTAAATCACAATTTGACTAAAAATTTATATAAAATCCGAACTATAGGTGTTTATTTCATCTAAATTTATTCAAATTTAGCTCCTCCATCAAAAAAACTCATCAAAATCCAAAAAAATCGAATTTAGTTTAAAACCTCTAAATCACAATTTGACTAAAAATTTATATAAAATCCGAACTATAGGTGTTTATTTCATCTAAATTTATTCAAATTTAGCTCCTCCATCAAAAAAACATCAAAATCCAAAAAAATCGAATTTAGTTTAAAACCTCTAAATCACAATTTGACAAAAAATTTACATAAAATCCAAACTATAGGTGTTTATTTCATCTAAATTTATTCAAATTTAGCTCCTCCATCAAAAAAACTTATCAAAATCCAAAAATCGAATTTAGTTTAAAACCTCTAAATCACAATTTGACAAAAAATTTACATAAAATCCAAACTATAGGTGTTTATTTCATCTAAATTTATTCAAATTTAGCTCCTCCATCAAAAAAACTTATCAAAATCCAAAAAAATTGAATTTAGTTAAAACCCTCTAAATCACAATTTGACTAAAAATTTATATAAAATCCGAACTATAGGTGTTTATTTCATCTAAATTTATTCAAATTTAGCTCCTCCATCAAAAAACTCATCAAAATCGAAAAAAATTGAATTTAGTTTACAACCTCTAAATCACAATTTGACTAAAAATTTATATACAATCCGAACTATAGGTGTTTATTTCATCTAAATTTATTCAAATTTAGCTCCTCCATCAAAATCCAAAAAAATCGAATTTAGGTTAAACCCTCTAAATCACAATTTGACTAAAAATTTATATAAAATCCGAACTATAGGTGTTTATTTCATCTAAATTTATTCAAATTTAGCTCCTCCATCAAAAAAACTCATCAAAATCCAAAAAAATCGAATTTAGTTTAAAACCTCTAAATCACAATTTGACTAAAAATTTATATAAAATCCGAACTATAGGTGTTTATTTCATCTAAATTTATTCAAATTTAGCTCCTCCATCAAAAAAACTCATCAAAATCCAAAAAAATCGAATTTAGTTTAAAACCTCTAAATCACAATTTGACAAAAAATTTATATAAAATCCGATCTATAGTTGCTTATTTCATCTAAATTTATTCAAATTTAGCTCCTCCATCAAAAAAACTCATCAAAATCCAAGAAAATCGAATTTAGTTTAAAACCTTTAATCACCTTTTTGACTAAAAATTTATATAAAATCCGAACTATATGTGTTTATTTCATCTAAATTTATTCAAATTTAGCTCCTCCATCAAAAAAACTCATCAAAATCCAAAAAAATCGAATTTAGGTTAAACCGTCTAAATCACAATTTGACTAAAAATTTATATAAAATCCGAACTATATGTGTTTATTTCATCTAAATTTATTCTAATTTAGCTCCTCCATCAAAAAACTCATCAAAATCGAAAAAGATCGAATTTAGTTTAAACCCTCTAAATCATAATTTGACTAAAAATTTATATAAAAACCGAACTATAGGTGTTTATTTCATCTAAATTTATTCAAATTTAGCTCCTCCATCAAAAAAACTCATCAAAATCCAAAAAAATCGAATTTAGGTTAAACCCTCTAAATCACAATTTCACTAAAAATTTATATAAAATCCGATCTATAGGTGTTTATTTCATCTCAATTTATTCAAATTTAGCTCCTCCATCAAAAAAACTCATCAAAATTCAAAAAAATCGAATTTAGTTTAAACCCTGTAAATCATAATTTGACTAAAAATTTATATAAAAACCGAACTATAGGTGTTTATTTCATCGAAATGTATTCAGATTTAGCTCCTCCATAAAAAAAACTCATCAAAATCCAAAAAACTCGAATTTAGTTTACAACCTCTAAATCACAATTTGACTAAAAATTTATATAAAATCCGAAATATTGGTGTTTATTTCATCTAAATTTATTCAAATTTAGCTCCTCCATCAAAAAACTCATCAAAATAAAAAAAAATCGAATTTAGTTTAAAACCTCTAAATCACAATTTGACTAAAAATTTATATAAAATCCGAACTATAGGTGTTTATTTCATCTAAATTTATTCAAATTTAGCTCCTCCATCAAAAAAACTCATCAAAATCCAAAAAAATCGAATTTAGTTTAAAACCTCTAAATCACAATTTGACTAAAAATTTATATAAAATCCGAACTATAGGTGTTTATTTCATCTAAATTTATTCAAATTTAGCTCCTCCATCAAAAAAACATCAAAACAAAAAAATCGAATTTAGTTTAAAACCTCTAAATCACAATTTGACAAAAAATTTACATAAAATCCAAACTATAGGTGTTTATTTCATCTAAATTTATTCAAATTTAGCTCCTCCATCAAAAAAACTTATCAAAATCCAAAAAAATTGAATTTAGTTAAAACCCTCTAAATCACAATTTGACTAAAAATTTATATAAAATCCGATCTATAGGAGTTTATTTCATCTAAATTTATTCAAATTTAGCTCCTCCATCAAAAAACTCATCAAAATCGAAAAAAATCGAATTTAGTTTACAACCTCTAAATCACAATTTGACTAAAAATTTATATACAATCCGAACTATAGGTGTTTATTTCATCTAAATTTAATCAAATTTAGCTCCTCCATCAAAATCCAAAAAATCGAATTTAGGTTATACCCTCTAAATCACAATTTGACTAAAAATTTATATAAAATCCGAACTATAGGTGTTTATTTCATCTCAATTTATTCAAATTTAGCACCTCCATCAAAAAAACTCATCAAAATCCAAAAATATCGAATTTAGTTTAAAACCTCTAAATCACAATTTGACTAAAAATTTATATAAAATCCAAACTATAGGTGTTTATTTCATCTAAATTTATTCAAATTTAGCTCCTCCATCAAAAAACTCATCAAAATCGAAAAAAATCGAATTTAGTTTACAACCTCTAAATCACAATTTGACTAAAAATTTATATACAATCCGAACTATAGGTGTTTATTTCATCTAAATTTATTCAAATTTAGCTCCTCCATCAAAATCCAAAAAAATCGAATTTAGGTTATACCCTCTAAATCACAATTTGACTAAAAATTTATATAAAATCCGAACTATAGGTGTTTATTTCATCTCAATTTATTCAAATTTAGCACCTCCATCAAAAAACTCATCAAAATCGAAAAAAATTGAATTTAGTTTACAACCTCTAAATCACAATTTGACTAAAAATTTATATACAATCCGAACTATAGGTGTTTATTTCATCTAAATTTATTCAAATTTAGCTCCTCCATCAAAATCCAAAAAAATCGAATTTAGGTTAAACCCTCTAAATCACAATTTGACTAAAAATTTATATAAAATCCGAACTATAGGTGTTTATTTCATCTAAATTTATTCAAATTTAGCTCCTCCATCAAAAAAACTCATCAAAATCCAAAAAAATCGAATTTAGTTTAAAACCTCTAAATCACAATTTGACTAAAAATTTATATAAAATCCGAACTATAGGTGTTTATTTCATCTAAATTTATTCAAATTTAGCTCCTCCATCAAAAAAACTCATCAAAATCCAAAAAAATCGAATTTAGTTTAAAACCTCTAAATCACAATTTGACAAAAAATTTATATAAAATCCGATCTATAGTTGCTTATTTCATCTAAATTTATTCAAATTTAGCTCCTCCATCAAAAAAACTCATCAAAATCCAAGAAAATCGAATTTAGTTTAAAACCTTTAATCACCTTTTTGACTAAAAATTTATATAAAATCCGAACTATATGTGTTTATTTCATCTAAATTTATTCAAATTTAGCTCCTCCATCAAAAAAACTCATCAAAATCCAAAAAAATCGAATTTAGGTTAAACCGTCTAAATCACAATTTGACTAAAAATTTATATAAAATCCGAACTATATGTGTTTATTTCATCTAAATTTATTCTAATTTAGCTCCTCCATCAAAAAACTCATCAAAATCGAAAAAGATCGAATTTAGTTTAAACCCTCTAAATCATAATTTGACTAAAAATTTATATAAAAACCGAACTATAGGTGTTTATTTCATCTAAATTTATTCAAATTTAGCTCCTCCATCAAAAAAACTCATCAAAATCCAAAAAAATCGAATTTAGGTTAAACCCTCTAAATCACAATTTCACTAAAAATTTATATAAAATCCGATCTATAGGTGTTTATTTCATCTCAATTTATTCAAACTTAGCTCCTCCATCAAAAAAAACTCATCAAAATTCAAAAAAATCGAATTTAGTTTAAACCCTGTAAATCATAATTTGACTAAAAATTTATATAAAAACCGAACTATAGGTGTTTATTTCATCGAAATGTATTCAGATTTAGCTCCTCCATAAAAAAAACTCATCAAAATCCAAAAAACTCGAATTTAGTTTACAACCTCTAAATCACAATTTGACTAAAAATTTATATAAAATCCGAAATATTGGTGTTTATTTCATCTAAATTTATTCAAATTTAGCTCCTCCATCAAAAAACTCATCAAAATAAAAAAAAATCGAATTTAGTTTAAAACCTCTAAATCACAATTTGACTAAAAATTTATATAAAATCCGAACTATAGGTGTTTATTTCATCTAAATTTATTCAAATTTAGCTCCTCCATCAAAAAAACTCATCAAAATCCAAAAAAATCGAATTTAGTTTAAAACCTCTAAATCACAATTTGACTAAAAATTTATATAAAATCCGAACTATAGGTGTTTATTTCATCTAAATTTATTCAAATTTAGCTCCTCCATCAAAAAAACATCAAAACAAAAAAATCGAATTTAGTTTAAAACCTCTAAATCACAATTTGACAAAAAATTTACATAAAATCCAAACTATAGGTGTTTATTTCATCTAAATTTATTCAAATTTAGCTCCTCCATCAAAAAAACTTATCAAAATCCAAAAAAATTGAATTTAGTTAAAACCCTCTAAATCACAATTTGACTAAAAATTTATATAAAATCCGATCTATAGGAGTTTATTTCATCTAAATTTATTCAAATTTAGCTCCTCCATCAAAAAACTCATCAAAATCGAAAAAAATCGAATTTAGTTTACAACCTCTAAATCACAATTTGACTAAAAATTTATATACAATCCGAACTATAGGTGTTTATTTCATCTAAATTTAATCAAATTTAGCTCCTCCATCAAAATCCAAAAAATCGAATTTAGGTTATACCCTCTAAATCACAATTTGACTAAAAATTTATATAAAATCCGAACTATAGGTGTTTATTTCATCTCAATTTATTCAAATTTAGCACCTCCATCAAAAAAACTCATCAAAATCCAAAAATATCGAATTTAGTTTAAAACCTCTAAATCACAATTTGACTAAAAATTTATATAAAATCCAAACTATAGGTGTTTATTTCATCTAAATTTATTCAAATTTAGCTCCTCCATCAAAAAACTCATCAAAATCGAAAAAAATCGAATTTAGTTTACAACCTCTAAATCACAATTTGACTAAAAATTTATATACAATCCGAACTATAGGTGTTTATTTCATCTAAATTTATTCAAATTTAGCTCCTCCATCAAAATCCAAAAAAATCGAATTTAGGTTATACCCTCTAAATCACAATTTGACTAAAAATTTATATAAAATCCGAACTATAGGTGTTTATTTCATCTCAATTTATTCAAATTTAGCACCTCCATCAAAAAAACTCATCAAAATCCAAAAATATCGAATTTAGTTTAAAACCTCTAAATCACAATTTGACTAAAAATTTATATAAAATCCAAACTATAGGTGTTTATTTCATCTAAATTTATTCAAATTTAGTTCCTCCATCAAAAAAACTCATCAAAATCGAAAAAAATCGAATTTAGTTTACAACCTCTAAATCACAATTTGACTAAAAATTTATATACAATCCGAACTATAGGTGTTTATTTCATCTAAATTTATTCAAATTTAGCTCCTCCATCAAAATCCAAAAAAATCGAATTTAGGTTAAACCCTCTAAATCACAATTTGACTAAAAATTTATATAAAAACCGAACTATAGGTGTTTATTTCATCTCAATTTATTCAAATTTAGCTCCTCCATCAAAAAAACTCATCAAAATTAAAAAAAATCGAATTTAGTTTAAACCCTCTAAATCATAATTTGACTAAAAATTTATATAAAAACCGAACTATAGGTGTTTATTTCATCGAAATGTATTCAGATTTAGCTCCTCCATAAAAAAAACTCATCAAAATCCAAAAAACTCGAATTTAGTTTACAACCTCTAAATCACAATTTGACTAAAAATTTATATAAAATCCGAAATATTGGTGTTTATTTCATCTAAATTTATTCAAATTTAGCTCCTCCATCAAAAAACTCATCAAAATCAAAAAAAATCGAATTTAGTTTAAAACCTCTAAATCACAATTTGACTAAAAATTTATATAAAATCCGAACTATAGGTGTTTATTTCATCTAAATTTATTCAAATTTAGCTCCTCCATCAAAAAAGCTCATCAAAATCCAAAAAAATCGAATTTAGTTTAAAACCTCTAAATCACAATTTGACTAAAAATTTATATAAAATCCGAACTATAGGTGTTTATTTCATCTAAATTTATTCAAATTTAGCTCCTCCATCAAAAAAACATCAAAATCCAAAAAAATCGAATTTAGTTTAAAACCTCTAAATCACAATTTGACAAAAAATTTACATAAAATCCAAACTATAGGTGTTTATTTCATCTAAATTTATTCAAATTTAGCTCCTCCATCAAAAAAACTTATCAAAATCCAAAAAAATTGAATTTAGTTAAAACCCTCTAAATCACAATTTGACTAAAAATTTATATAAAATCCGAACTATAGGTGTTTATTTCATCTAAATTTATTCAAATTTAGCTCCTCCATCAAAAAACTCATCAAAATCGAAAAAAATCGAATTTAGTTTACAACCTCTAAATCACAATTTGATTAAAAATTTATATACAATCCGAACTATAGGTGTTTATTTCATCTAAATTTATTCAAATTTAGCTCCTCCATCAAAATCCAAAAAAATCGAATTTAGGTTAAACCCTCTAAATCACAATTTGACTAAAAATTTATATAAAATCCGAACTATAGGTGTTTATTTCATCTCAATTTATTCAAATTTAGCTCCTCCATCAAAAAAACTCATCAAAATCCAAAAATATCGAATTTAGTTTAAAACCTCTAAATCACAATTTGAATAAAAATTTATATAAAATCCGAACTATAGGTGTTTATTTCATCTAAATTTATTCAAATTTAGCTCCTCCATCAAAAAAACATCAAAATCCAAAAAAATCGAATTTAGTTTAAAACCTCTAAATCACAATTTGACAAAAAATTTACATAAAATCCAAACTATAGGTGTTTATTTCATCTAAATTTATTCAAATTTAGCTCCTCCATCAAAAAAACTTATCAAAATCCAAAAAAATTGAATTTAGTTAAAACCCTCTAAATCACAATTTGACTAAAAATTTATATAAAATCCGAACTATAGGTGTTTATTTCATCTAAATTTATTCAAATTTAGCTCCTCCATCAAAAAACTCATCAAAATCCAAAAAAATCGAATTTAGTTTACAACCTCTAAATCACAATTTGACTAAAAATTTATATACAATCCGAACTATAGGTGTTTATTTCATCTAAATTTATTCAAATTTAGCTCCTCCATCAAAATCCAAAAAAATCGAATTTAGGTTAAACCCTCTAAATCACAATTTGACTAAAAATTTATATAAAATCCGAACTATAGGTGTTTATTTCATCTCAATTTATTCAAATTTAGCTCCTCCATCAAAAAAACTCATCAAAATCTAAAAATATCGAATTTAGTTTAAAACCTCTAAATCACAATTTGACTAAAAATTTATATAAAATCCAAACTATAGGTGTTTATTTCATCTAAATTTATTCAAATTTAGTTCCTCCATCAAAAAAACTCATCAAAATCCAAGAAAATCGAATTTAGTTTAAAACCTTTAATCACCTTTTTGACTAAAAATTTATATAAAATCCGAACTATATGTGTTTATTTCATCTAAATTTATTCTAATTTAGCTCCTCCATCAAGAAACTCATCAAAATCGAAAAAAATCGAATTTAGTTTACAACCTCTAAATCACAATTTGACTAAAAATTTATATAAAATCCGAACTATAGGTGTTTATTTCATCTAAATTTATTCAAATTTAGCTCCTCCATCAAAAAAACTCATCAAAATCCAAGAAAATCGAATTTAGTTTAAAACCTTTAATCACCTTTTTGACTAAAAATTTATATAAAATCCGAACTATAGGTGTTTATTTCATCTAAATTTATTCAAATTTAGCTCCTCCATCAAAAAAACATCAAAATCCAAAAAAATCGAATTTAGTTTAAAACCTCTAAATCACAATTTGACAAAAAATTTACATAAAATCCAAACTATAGGTGTTTATTTCATCTAAATTTATTCAAATTTAGCTCCTCCATCAAAAAAACTTATCAAAATCCAAAAAAATTGAATTTAGTTAAAACCCTCTAAATCACAATTTGACTAAAAATTTATATAAAATCCGAACTATAGGTGTTTATTTCATCTAAATTTATTCAAATTTAGCTCCTCCATCAAAAAACTCATCAAAATCGAAAAAAATCGAATTTAGTTTACAACCTCTAAATCACAATTTGACTAAAAATTTATATACAATTCGAACTATAGGTGTTTATTTCATCTAAATTTATTCAAATTTAGCTCCTCCATCAAAATCCAAAAAAAATCGAATTTAGGTTAAACCCTCTAAATCACAATTTGACTAAAAATTTATATAAAATCCGAACTATAGGTGTTTATTTCATCTCAATTTATTCAAATTTAGCTCCTCCATCAAAAAAACTCATCAAAATCCAAAAATATCGAATTTAGTTTAAAACCTCTAAATCACAATTTGACTAAAAATTTATATAAAATCCAAACTATAGGTGTTTATTTCATCTAAATTTATTCAAATTTAGTTCCTCCATCAAAAAAACTCATCAAAATCCAAGAAAATCGAATTTAGTTTAAAACCTTTAATCACCTTTTTGACTAAAAATTTATATAAAATCCGAACTATATGTGTTTATTTCATCTAAATTTATTCTAATTTAGCTCCTCCATCAAAAAACTCATCAAAATCGAAAAAAATCGAATTTAGTTTACAACCTCTAAATCACAATTTGACTAAAAATTTATATAAAATCCGAACTATAGGTGTTTATTTCATCTAAATTTATTCAAATTTAGCTCCTCCATCAAAAAAACTCATCAAAATCCAAAAATATCGAATTTAGTTTAAAACCTCTAAATCACAATTTGACTAAAAATTTATATAAAATCCAAACTATAGGTGTTTATTTCATCTAAATTTATTCAAATTTAGTTCCTCCATCAAAAAAACTCATCAAAATCCAAGAAAATCGAATTTAGTTTAAAACCTTTAATCACCTTTTTGACTAAAAATTTATATAAAATCCGAACTATATGTGTTTATTTCATCTAAATTTATTCTAATTTAGCTCCTCCATCAAAAAACTCATCAAAATCGAAAAAAATCGAATTTAGTTTACAACCTCTAAATCACAATTTGACTAAAAATTTATATAAAATCCGAACTATAGGTGTTTATTTCATCTAAATATATTCAAATTTAGCTCCTCCATAAAAAAAACTCATCAAAATCCAAGAAAATCGAATTTAGTTTAAAACCTTTAATCACCTTTTTGACTAAAAATTTATATAAAATCCGAACTATATGTGTTTATTTCATCTAAATTTATTCTAATTTAGCTCCTCCATCAAAAAACTCATCAAAATCCAAAAAAATCGAATTTAGTTTAAAACCTCTAAATCACAATTTGACAAAAAATTTACATAAAATCCAAACTATAGGTGTTTATTTCATCTAAATTTATTCAAATTTAGCTCCTCCATCAAAAAAACTTATCAAAATCCAAAAAAATTGAATTTAGTTAAAACCCTCTAAATCACAATTTGACTAAAAATGTATATAAAATCCGAACTATAGGTGTTTATTTCATCTAAATTTATTCAAATTTAGCTCCTCCATCAAAAAACTCATCAAAATCGAAAAAAATCGAATTTAGTTTACAACCTCTAAATCACAATTTGACTAAAAATTTATATACAATCCGAACTATAGGTGTTTACTTCATCTAAATTTATTCAAATTTAGCTCCTCCATCAAAATCCAAAAAAATCGAATTTAGGTTAAACCCTCTAAATCACAATTTGACTAAAAATTTATATAAAATCCGAACTATAGGTGTTTATTTCATCTCAATTTATTCAAATTTAGCACCTCCATCAAAAAAACTCATCAAAATCCAAAAATATCGAATTTAGTTAAAACCCTCTAAATCACAATTTGACTAAAAATTTATATAAAATCCGAACTATAGGTGTTTATTTCATCTAAATTTATTCAAATTTAGCTCCTCCATCAAAAAACTCATCAAAATCCAAAAAAATCGAATTTAGGTTAAACCCTCTAAATCACAATTTGACTAAAAATTTATATAAAATCCGATCTATAGTTGCTTATTTCATCTAAATTTATTCAAATTTAGCTCCTCCATCAAAAAAACTCATCAAAATCGAAAAAAATCGAATTTAGTTTACAACCTCTAAATCACAATTTGACTAAAAATTTATATAAAATCCGAACTATAGGTGTTTATTTCATCTAAATTTATTCAAATTTAGCTCCTCCATCAAAAAAACTCATCAAAATCCAAGAAAATCGAATTTAGTTTAAAACCTTTAATCACCTTTTTGACTAAAAATTTATATAAAATCCGAACTATATGTGTTTATTTCATCTAAATTTATTCACATTTAGCTCCTCCATCAAAAAAACTCATCAAAATCCAAGAAAATCGAATTTAGTTTAAAACCTTTAATCACCTTTTTGACTAAAAATTTATATACAATCCGAACTATAGGTGTTTATTTCATCTAAATTTATTCAAATTTAGCTCCTCCATCAAAATCCAAAAAAATCGAATTTAGGTTAAACCCTCTAAATCACAATTTGACTAAAAATTTATATAAAATCCAAACTATAGGTGTTTATTTCATCTAAATTTATTCAAATTTAGTTCCTCCATCAAAAAAACTCATCAAAATCCAAGAAAATCGAATTTAGTTTAAAACCTTTAATCACCTTTTTGACTAAAAATTTATATAAAATCCGAACTATATGTGTTTATTTCATCTAAATTTATTCTAATTTAGCTCCTCCATCAAAAAACTCATCAAAATCGAAAAAAATCGAATTTAGTTTACAACCTCTAAATCACAATTTGACTAAAAATTTATATAAAATCCGAACTATAGGTGTTTATTTCATCTAAATTTATTCAAATTTAGCTCCTCCATCAAAAAAACTCATCAAAATCCAAGAAAATCGAATTTAGTTTAAAACCTTTAATCACCTTTTTGACTAAAAATTTATATAAAATCCGAACTATATGTGTTTATTTCATCTAAATTTATTCAAATTTAGCTCCTCCATCAAAAAAACTCATCAAAATCCAAGAAAATCGAATTTAGTTTAAAACCTTTAATCACCTTTTTGACTAAAAATTTATATACAATCCGAACTATAGGTGTTTATTTCATCTAAATTTATTCAAATTTAGCTCCTCCATCAAAATCCAAAAAAATCGAATTTAGGTTAAACCCTCTAAATCACAATTTGACTAAAAATTTATATAAAATCCGAAATATAGGTGTTTATTTCATCTCAATTTATTCAAATTTAGCACCTCCATCAAAAAAACTCATCAAAATCCAAAAATATCGAATTTAGTTTAAAACCTCTAAATCACAATTTGACTAAAAATTTATATAAAATCCAAACTATAGGTGTTTATTTCATCTAAATTTATTCAAATTTAGTTCCTCCATCAAAAAAACTCATCAAAATCGAAAAAAATCGAATTTAGTTTACAACCTCTAAATCACAATTTGACTAAAAATTTATATACAATCCGAACTATAGGTGTTTATTTCATCTAAATTTATTCAAATTTAGCTCCTCCATCAAAATCCAAAAAAATCGAATTTAGGTTAAACCCTCTAAATCACAATTTGACTAAAAATTTATATAAAATCCGAACTATAGGTGTTTATTTCATCTAAATTTATTCAAATTTAGCTCCTCCATCAAAAAAACTCATCAAAATCCAAGAAAATCGAATTTAGTTTAAAACCTTTAATCACCTTTTTGACTAAAAATGTATATAAAACCCGAACTATATGTGTTTATTTCATCTAAATTTATTCAAATTTAGCTCCTCCATCAAAAAAACATCAAAATCCAAAAAAATCGAATTTAGTTTAAAACCTCTAAATCACAATTTGACAAAAAATTTACATAAAATCCAAACTATAGGTGTTTATTTCATCTAAATTTATTCAAATTTAGCTCCTCCATCAAAAAAACTTATCAAAATCCAAAAAAATTGAATTTAGTTAAAACCCTCTAAATCACAATTTGACTAAAAATTTATATAAAATCCGAACTATAGGTGTTTATTTCATCTAAATTTATTCAAATTTAGCTCCTCCATCAAAAAACTCATCAAAATCGAAAAAAATCGAATTTAGTTTACAACCTCTAAATCACAATTTGACTAAAAATTTATATAAAATCCGAACTATAGGTGTTTATTTCATCTAAATTTATTCAAATTTAGCTCCTCCATCAAAAAAACTCATCAAAATCCAAAAATATCGAATTTAGTTTAAAACCTCTAAATCACAATTTGACTAAAAATTTATATAAAATCCAAACTATAGGTGTTTATTTCATCTAAATTTATTCAAATTTAGTTCCTCCATCAAAAAAACTCATCAAAATCCAAGAAAATCGAATTTAGTTTAAAACCTTTAATCACCTTTTTGACTAAAAATTTATATAAAATCCGAACTATATGTGTTTATTTCATCTAAATTTATTCTAATTTAGCTCCTCCATCAAAAAACTCATCAAAATCGAAAAAAATCGAATTTAGTTTACAACCTCTAAATCACAATTTGACTAAAAATTTATATAAAATCCGAACTATAGGTGTTTATTTCATCTAAATATATTCAAATTTAGCTCCTCCATAAAAAAAACTCATCAAAATCCAAGAAAATCGAATTTAGTTTAAAACCTTTAATCACCTTTTTGACTAAAAATTTATATAAAATCCGAACTATATGTGTTTATTTCATCTAAATTTATTCTAATTTAGCTCCTCCATCAAAAAACTCATCAAAATCCAAAAAAATCGAATTTAGTTTAAAACCTCTAAATCACAATTTGACAAAAAATTTACATAAAATCCAAACTATAGGTGTTTATTTCATCTAAATTTATTCAAATTTAGCTCCTCCATCAAAAAAACTTATCAAAATCCAAAAAAATTGAATTTAGTTAAAACCCTCTAAATCACAATTAGACTAAAAATGTATATAAAATCCGAACTATAGGTGTTTATTTCATCTAAATTTATTCAAATTTAGCTCCTCCATCAAAAAACTCATCAAAATCGAAAAAAATCGAATTTAGTTTACAACCTCTAAATCACAATTTGACTAAAAATTTATATACAATCCGAACTATAGGTGTTTACTTCATCTAAATTTATTCAAATTTAGCTCCTCCATCAAAATCCAAAAAAATCGAATTTAGGTTAAACCCTCTAAATCACAATTTGACTAAAAATTTATATAAAATCCGAACTATAGGTGTTTATTTCATCTCAATTTATTCAAATTTAGCACCTCCATCAAAAAAACTCATCAAAATCCAAAAATATCGAATTTAGTTAAAACCCTCTAAATCACAATTTGACTAAAAATTTATATAAAATCCGAACTATAGGTGTTTATTTCATCTAAATTTATTCAAATTTAGCTCCTCCATCAAAAAACTCATCAAAATCCAAAAAAATCGAATTTAGGTTAAACCCTCTAAATCACAATTTGACTAAAAATTTATATAAAATCCGATCTATAGGTGTTTATTTCATCTAAATTTATTCAAATTTAGCTCCTCCATCAAAATCCAAAAAAATCGAATTTAGGTTAAACCCTCTAAATCACAATTTGACTAAAAATTTATATAAAATCCGAACTATAGGTGTTTATTTCATCTAAATTTATTCAAATTTAGCTCCTCCATCAAAAAAACTCATCAAAATCCAAGAAAATCGAATTTAGTTTAAAACCTTTAATCACCTTTTTGACTAAAAATTTATATAAAATCCGAACTATATGTGTTTATTTCATCTAAATTTATTCTAATTTAGCTTCTCCATCAAAAAACTCATCAAAATCGAAAAAAATCGAATTTAGTTTACAACCTCTAAATCACAATTTGACTAAAAATTTATATAAAATCCGAACTATAGGTGTTTATTTCATCTAAATTTATTCAAATTTAGCTCCTCCATCAAAAAAACTCATCAAAATCCAAAAATATCGAATTTAGTTTAAAACCTCTAAATCACAATTTGACTAAAAATTTATATAAAATCCAAACTATAGGTGTTTATTTCATCTAAATTTATTCAAATTTAGTTCCTCCATCAAAAAAACTCATCAAAATCCAAGAAAATCGAATTTAGTTTAAAACCTTTAATCACCTTTTTGACTAAAAATTTATATAAAATCCGAACTATATGTGTTTATTTCATCTAAATTTATTCTAATTTAGCTCCTCCATCAAAAAACTCATCAAAATCGAAAAAAATCGAATTTAGTTTACAACCTCTAAATCACAATTTGACTAAAAATTTATATAAAATCCGAACTATAGGTGTTTATTTCATCTAAATATATTCAAATTTAGCTCCTCCATAAAAAAAACTCATCAAAATCCAAGAAAATCGAATTTAGTTTAAAACCTTTAATCACCTTTTTGACTAAAAATTTATATAAAATCCGAACTATATGTGTTTATTTCATCTAAATTTATTCTAATTTAGCTCCTCCATCAAAAAACTCATCAAAATCCAAAAAAATCGAATTTAGTTTAAAACCTCTAAATCACAATTTGACAAAAAATTTACATAAAATCCAAACTATAGGTGTTTATTTCATCTAAATTTATTCAAATTTAGCTCCTCCATCAAAAAAACTTATCAAAATCCAAAAAAATTGAATTTAGTTAAAACCCTCTAAATCACAATTTGACTAAAAATGTATATAAAATCCGAACTATAGGTGTTTATTTCATCTAAATTTATTCAAATTTAGCTCCTCCATCAAAAAACTCATCAAAATCGAAAAAAATCGAATTTAGTTTACAACCTCTAAATCACAATTTGACTAAAAATTTATATACAATCCGAACTATAGGTGTTTACTTCATCTAAATTTATTCAAATTTAGCTCCTCCATCAAAATCCAAAAAAATCGAATTTAGGTTAAACCCTCTAAATCACAATTTGACTAAAAATTTATATAAAATCCGAACTATAGGTGTTTATTTCATCTCAATTTATTCAAATTTAGCACCTCCATCAAAAAAACTCATCAAAATCCAAAAATATCGAATTTAGTTAAAACCCTCTAAATCACAATTTGACTAAAAATTTATATAAAATCCGAACTATAGGTGTTTATTTCATCTAAATTTATTCAAATTTAGCTCCTCCATCAAAAAACTCATCAAAATCCAAAAAAATCGAATTTAGGTTAAACCCTCTAAATCACAATTTGACTAAAAATTTATATAAAATCCGATCTATAGTTGCTTATTTCATCTAAATTTATTCAAATTTAGCTCCTCCAACAAAAAAACTCATCAAAATCGAAAAAAATCGAATTTAGTTTACAACCTCTAAATCACAATTTGACTAAAAATTTATATAAAATCCGAACTATAGGTGTTTATTTCATCTAAATTTATTCAAATTTAGCTCCTCCATCAAAAAAACTCATCAAAATCCAAGAAAATCGAATTTAGTTTAAAACCTTTAATCACCTTTTTGACTAAAAATTTATATAAAATCCGAACTATATGTGTTTATTTCATCTAAATTTATTCACATTTAGCTCCTCCATCAAAAAAACTCATCAAAATCCAAGAAAATCGAATTTAGTTTAAAACCTTTAATCACCTTTTTGACTAAAAATTTATATACAATCCGAACTATAGGTGTTTATTTCATCTAAATTTATTCAAATTTAGCTCCTCCATCAAAATCCAAAAAAATCGAATTTAGGTTAAACCCTCTAAATCACAATTTGACTAAAAATTTATATAAAATCCAAACTATAGGTGTTTATTTCATCTAAATTTATTCAAATTTAGTTCCTCCATCAAAAAAACTCATCAAAATCCAAGAAAATCGAATTTAGTTTAAAACCTTTAATCACCTTTTTGACTAAAAATTTATATAAAATCCGAACTATATGTGTTTATTTCATCTAAATTTATTCTAATTTAGCTCCTCCATCAAAAAACTCATCAAAATCGAAAAAAATCGAATTTAGTTTACAACCTCTAAATCACAATTTGACTAAAAATTTATATAAAATCCGAACTATAGGTGTTTATTTCATCTAAATTTATTCAAATTTAGCTCCTCCATCAAAAAAACTCATCAAAATCCAAGAAAATCGAATTTAGTTTAAAACCTTTAATCACCTTTTTGACTAAAAATTTATATAAAATCCGAACTATATGTGTTTATTTCATCTAAATTTATTCAAATTTAGCTCCTCCATCAAAAAAACTCATCAAAATCCAAGAAAATCGAATTTAGTTTAAAACCTTTAATCACCTTTTTGACTAAAAATTTATATACAATCCGAACTATAGGTGTTTATTTCATCTAAATTTATTCAAATTTAGCTCCTCCATCAAAATCCAAAAAAATCGAATTTAGGTTAAACCCTCTAAATCACAATTTGACTAAAAATTTATATAAAATCCGAAATATAGGTGTTTATTTCATCTCAATTTATTCAAATTTAGCACCTCCATCAAAAAAACTCATCAAAATCCAAAAATATCGAATTTAGTTTAAAACCTCTAAATCACAATTTGACTAAAAATTTATATAAAATCCAAACTATAGGTGTTTATTTCATCTAAATTTATTCAAATTTAGTTCCTCCATCAAAAAAACTCATCAAAATCGAAAAAAATCGAATTTAGTTTACAACCTCTAAATCACAATTTGACTAAAAATTTATATACAATCCGAACTATAGGTGTTTATTTCATCTAAATTTATTCAAATTTAGCTCCTCCATCAAAATCCAAAAAAATCGAATTTAGGTTAAACCCTCTAAATCACAATTTGACTAAAAATTTATATAAAATCCGAACTATAGGTGTTTATTTCATCTAAATTTATTCAAATTTAGCTCCTCCATCAAAAAAACTCATCAAAATCCAAGAAAATCGAATTTAGTTTAAAACCTTTAATCACCTTTTTGACTAAAAATGTATATAAAACCCGAACTATATGTGTTTATTTCATCTAAATTTATTCAAATTTAGCTCCTCCATCAAAAAAACTCATCAAAATCCAAGAAAATCGAATTTAGTTTAAAACCTTTAATCACCTTTTTGACTAAAAATTTATATACAATCCGAACTATAGGTGTTTATTTCATCTAAATTTATTCAAATTTAGCTCCTCCATCAAAATCCAAAAAAATCGAATTTAGGTTAAACCCTCTAAATCACAATTTGACTAAAAATTTATATAAAATCCGAAATATAGGTGTTTATTTCATCTCAATTTATTCAAATTTAGCACCTCCATCAAAAAAACTCATCAAAATCCAAAAATATCGAATTTAGTTTAAAACCTCTAAATCACAATTTGACTAAAAATTTATATAAAATCCAAACTATAGGTGTTTATTTCATCTAAACTTATTCAAATTTAGTTCCTCCATCAAAAAAACTCATCAAAATCGAAAAAAATCGAATTTAGTTTACAACCTCTAAATCACAATTTGACTAAAAATTTATATACAATCCGAACTATAGGTGTTTATTTCATCTAAATTTATTCAAATTTAGCTCCTCCATCAAAATCCAAAAAAATCGAATTTAGGTTAAACCCTCTAAATCACAATTTGACTAAAAATTTATATAAAATCCGAACTATAGGTGTTTATTTCATCTAAATTTATTCACATTTAGCTCCTCCATCAAAAAAACTCATCAAAATCCAAAAAAATCGAATTTAGTTTAAACCCTCTAAATCACAATTTGACTAAAAATTTATATAAAATCCGAAATATAGGTGTTTATTTCATCTCAATTTATTCAAATTTAGCACCTCCATCAAAAAAACTCATCAAAATCCAAAAATATCGAATTTAGTTTAAAACCTCTAAATCACAATTTGACTAAAAATTTATATAAAATCCAAACTATAGGTGTTTATTTCATCTAAATTTATTCAAATTTAGTTCCTCCATCAAAAAAACTCATCAAAATCGAAAAAAATCGAATTTAGTTTACAACCTCTAAATCACAATTTGACTAAAAATTTATATACAATCCGAACTATAGGTGTTTATTTCATCTAAATTTATTCAAATTTAGCTCCTCCATCAAAATCCAAAAAAATCGAATTTAGGTTAAACCCTCTAAATCACAATTTGACTAAAAATTTATATAAAATCCGAACTATAGGTGTTTATTTCATCTAAATTTATTCAAATTTAGCTCCTCCATCAAAAAAACTCATCAAAATCCAAGAAAATCGAATTTAGTTTAAAACCTTTAATCACCTTTTTGACTAAAAATTTATATAAAATCCGAACTATATGTGTTTATTTCATCTAAATTTATTCAAATTTAGCTCCTCCATCAAAAAAACTCATCAAAATCCAAGAAAATCGAATTTAGTTTAGAACCTCTAAATCACAATTTGACTAAAAATTTATATACAATCCGAACTATAGGTGTTTATTTCATCTAAATTTATTCAAATTTAGCTCCTCCATCAAAATCCAAAAAAATCGAATTTAGGTTAAACCCTCTAAATCACAATTTGACTAAAAATTTATATAAAATCCGAACTATAGGTGTTTATTTCATCTAAATTTATTCACATTTAGCTCCTCCATCAAAAAAACTCATCAAAATCCAAAAAAATCGAATTTAGTTTAAAACCTCTAAATCACAATTTGACTAAAAATTTATATAAAATCCGAACTATAGGTGTTTATTTCATCTAAATTTATTCAAATTTAGCTCCTCCATCAAAAAAACATCAAAATCCAAAAAAATCGAATTTAGTTTAAAACCTCTAAATCACAATTTGACAAAAAATTTACATAAAATCCAAACTATAGGTGTTTATTTCATCTAAATTTATTCAAATTTAGCTCCTCCATCAAAAAAACTTATCAAAATCCAAAAAAATTGAATTTAGTTAAAACCCTCTAAATCACAATTTGACTAAAAATTTATATAAAATCCGAACTATAGGTGTTTATTTCATCTAAATTTATTCAAATTTAGCTCCTCCATCAAAAAAACATCAAAATCCAAAAAAATCGAATTTAGTTTAAAACCTCTAAATCACAATTTGACAAAAAATTTACATAAAATCCAAACTATAGGTGTTTATTTCATCTAAATTTATTCAAATTTAGCTCCTCCATCAAAAAAACTTATCAAAATCCAAAAAAATTGAATTTAGTTAAAACCCTCTAAATCACAATTTGACTAAAAATTTATAAAAAATCCGAACTATAGGTGTTTATTTCATCTAAATTTATTCAAATTTAGCTCCTCCATCAAAAAACTCATCAAAATCGAAAAAAATCGAATTTAGTTTACAACCTCTAAATCACAATTTGACTAAAAATTTATATACAATCCGAACTATAGGTGTTTATTTCATCTAAATTTATTCAAATTTAGCTCCTCCATCAAAATCCAAAAAAATCGAATTTAGGTTAAACCCTCTAAATCACAATTTGACTAAAAATTTATATAAAATCCGAACTATAGGTGTTTATTTCATCTCAATTTATTCAAATTTAGCTCCTCCATCAAAAAAACTCATCAAAATCCAAAAATATCGAATTTAGTTTAAAACCTCTAAATCACAATTTGACTAAAAATTTATATAAAATCCAAACTATAGGTGTTTATTTCATCTAAATTTATTCAAATTTAGCTCCTCCATCAAAAAAACTTATCAAAATCCAAGAAAATCGAATTTAGTTTAAAACCTTTAATCACCTTTTTGACTAAAAATTTATATAAAATCCGAACTATATGTGTTTATTTCATCTAAATTTATTCTAATTTAGCTCCTCCATCAAAAAACTCATCAAAATCGAAAAAAATCGAATTTAGTTTACAACCTCTAAATCACAATTTGACTAAAAATTTATATAAAATCCGAACTATAGGTGTTTATTTCATCTAAATTTATTCAAATTTAGCTCCTCCATCAAAAAAACTCATCAAAATCCAAGAAAATCGAATTTAGTTTAAAACCTTTAATCACCTTTTTGACTAAAAATTTATATAAAATCCGAACTATATGTGTTTATTTCATCTAAATTTATTCTAATTTAGCTCCTCCATCAAAAAACTCATCAAAATCCAAAAAAATCGAATTTAGTTTAAAACCTCTAAATCACAATTTGACAAAAAATTTACATAAAATCCAAACTATAGGTGTTTATTTCATCTAAATTTATTCAAATTTAGCTCCTCCATCAAAAAAACTTATCAAAATCCAAAAAAATTGAATTTAGTTAAAACCCTCTAAATCACAATTTGACTAAAAATTTATATAAAATCCGAAATATAGGTGTTTATTTCATCTCAATTTATTCAAATTTAGCACCTCCATCAAAAAAACTCATCAAAATCCAAAAATATCGAATTTAGTTTAAAACCTCTAAATCACAATTTGACTAAAAATTTATATAAAATCCAAACTATAGGTGTTTATTTCATCTAAATTTATTCAAATTTAGTTCCTCCATCAAAAAAACTCATCAAAATCGAAAAAAATCGAATTTAGTTTACAACCTCTAAATCACAATTTGACTAAAAATTTATATACAATCCGAACTATAGGTGTTTATTTCATCTAAATTTATTCAAATTTAGCTCCTCCATCAAAATCCAAAAAAATCGAATTTAGGTTAAACCCTCTAAATCACAATTTGACTAAAAATTTATATAAAATCCGAACTATAGGTGTTTATTTCATCTAAATTTATTCAAATTTAGCTCCTCCATCAAAAAAAACTCATCAAAATCCAAGAAAATCGAATTTAGTTTAAAACCTTTAATCACCTTTTTGACTAAAAATGTATATAAAACCCGAACTATATGTGTTTATTTCATCTAAATTTATTCAAATTTAGCTCCTCCATCAAAAAAACTCATCAAAATCCAAGAAAATCGAATTTAGTTTAAAACCTTTAATCACCTTTTTGACTAAAAATTTATATACAATCCGAACTATAGGTGTTTATTTCATCTAAATTTATTCAAATTTAGCTCCTCCATCAAAATCCAAAAAAATCGAATTTAGGTTAAACCCTCTAAATCACAATTTGACTAAAAATTTATATAAAATCCGAAATATAGGTGTTTATTTCATCTCAATTTATTCAAATTTAGCACCTCCATCAAAAAAACTCATCAAAATCCAAAAATATCGAATTTAGTTTAAAACCTCTAAATCACAATTTGACTAAAAATTTATATAAAATCCAAACTATAGGTGTTTATTTCATCTAAATTTATTCAAATTTAGTTCCTCCATCAAAAAAACTCATCAAAATCGAAAAAAATCGAATTTAGTTTACAACCTCTAAATCACAATTTGACTAAAAATTTATATACAATCCGAACTATAGGTGTTTATTTCATCTAAATTTATTCAAATTTAGCTCCTCCATCAAAATCCAAAAAAATCGAATTTAGGTTAAACCCTCTAAATCACAATTTGACTAAAAATTTATATAAAATCCGAACTATAGGTGTTTATTTCATCTAAATTTATTCACATTTAGCTCCTCCATCAAAAAAACTCATCAAAATCCAAAAAAAATCGAATTTAGTTTAAACCCTCTAAATCACAATTTGACTAAAAATTTATATAAAATCCGAAATATAGGTGTTTATTTCATCTCAATTTATTCAAATTTAGCACCTCCATCAAAAAAACTCATCAAAATCCAAAAATATCGAATTTAGTTTAAAACCTCTAAATCACAATTTGACTAAAAATTTATATAAAATCCAAACTATAGGTGTTTATTTCATCTAAATTTATTCAAATTTAGTTCCTCCATCAATAAAACTCATCAAAATCGAAAAAAATCGAATTTAGTTTACAACCTCTAAATCACAATTTGACTAAAAATTTATATACAATCCGAACTATAGGTGTTTATTTCATCTAAATTTATTCAAATTTAGCTCCTCCATCAAAATCCAAAAAAATCGAATTTAGGTTAAACCCTCTAAATCACAATTTGACTAAAAATTTATATAAAATCCGAACTATAGGTGTTTATTTCATCTAAATTTATTCAAATTTAGCTCCTCCATCAAAAAAACTCATCAAAATCCAAGAAAATCGAATTTAGTTTAAAACCTTTAATCACCTTTTTGACTAAAAATTTATATAAAATCCGAACTATATGTGTTTATTTCATCTAAATTTATTCAAATTTAGCTCCTCCATCAAAAAAACTCATCAAAATCCAAGAAAATCGAATTTAGTTTAAAACCTTTAATCACCTTTTTGACTAAAAATTTATATACAATCCGAACTATAGGTGTTTATTTCATCTAAATTTATTCAAATTTAGCTCCTCCATCAAAAAAACTCATCAAAATCCAAGAAAATCGAATTTAGTTTAAAACCTTTAATCACCTTTTTGACTAAAAATTTATATAAAATCCGAACTATATGTGTTTATTTCATCTAAATTTATTCTAATTTAGCTCCTCCATCAAAAAACTCATCAAAATCCAAAAAAATCGAATTTAGTTTAAAACCTCTAAATCACAATTTGACAAAAAATTTACATAAAATCCAAACTATAGGTGTTTATTTCATCTAAATTTATTCAAATTTAGCTCCTCCATCAAAAAAACTTATCAAAATCCAAAAAAATTGAATTTAGTTAAAACCCTCTAAATCACAATTTGACTAAAAATTTATATAAAATCCGAACTATAGGTGTTTATTTCATCTAAATTTATTCAAATTTAGTTCCTCCATCAAAAAAACTCATCAAAATCGAAAAAAATCGAATTTAGTTTACAACCTCTAAATCACAATTTGACTAAAAATTTATATACAATCCGAACTATAGGTGTTTATTTCATCTAAATTTATTCAAATTTAGCTCCTCCATCAAAATCCAAAAAAATCGAATTTAGGTTAAACCCTCTAAATCACAATTTGACTAAAAATTTATATAAAATCCGAACTATAGGTGTTTATTTCATCTAAATTTATTCACATTTAGCTCCTCCATCAAAAAAACTCATCAAAATCCAAAAAAATCGAATTTAGTTTAAACCCTCTAAATCACAATATGACTAAAAATTTATATAAAATCCGAAATATAGGTGTTTATTTCATCTCAATTTATTCAAATTTAGTTCCTCCATCAAAAAAACTCATCAAAATCGAAAAAAATCGAATTTAGTTTACAACCTCTAAATCACAATTTGACTAAAAATTTATATACAATCCGAACTATAGGTGTTTATTTCATCTAAATTTATTCAAATTTAGCTCCTCCATCAAAATCCAAAAAAATCGAATTTAGGTTAAACCCTCTAAATCACAATTTGACTAAAAATTTATATAAAATCCGAACTATAGGTGTTTATTTCATCTAAATTTATTCACATTTAGCTCCTCCATCAAAAAAACTCATCAAAATCCAAAAAAATCGAATTTAGTTTAAACCCTCTAAATCACAATTTGACTAAAAATTTATATAAAATCCGAAATATAGGTGTTTATTTCATCTCAATTTATTCAAATTTAGCACCTCCATCAAAAAAACTCATCAAAATCCAAGAAAATCGAATTTAGTTTAAAACCTTTAATCACCTTTTTGACTAAAAATTTATATACAATCCGAACTATAGGTGTTTATTTCATCTAAATTTATTCAAATTTAGCTCCTCCATCAAAATCCAAAAAAATCGAATTTAGGTTAAACCCTCTAAATCACAATTTGACTAAAAATTTATATAAAATCCGAAATATAGGTGTTTATTTCATCTCAATTTATTCAAATTTAGCACCTCCATCAAAAAAACTCATCAAAATCCAAAAATATCGAATTTAGTTTAAAACCTCTAAATCACAATTTGACTAAAAATTTATATAAAATCCAAACTATAGGTGTTTATTTCATCTAAATTTATTCAAATTTAGTTCCTCCATCAAAAAAACTCATCAAAATCGAAAAAAATCGAATTTAGTTTACAACCTCTAAATCACAATTTGACTAAAAATTTATATACAATCCGAACTATAGGTGTTTATTTCATCTAAATTTATTCAAATTTAGCTCCTCCATCAAAATCCAAAAAAATCGAATTTAGGTTAAACCCTCTAAATCACAATTTGACTAAAAATTTATATAAAATCCGAACTATAGGTGTTTATTTCATCTAAATTTATTCACATTTAGCTCCTCCATCAAAAAAACTCATCAAAATCCAAAAAAATCGAATTTAGTTTAAACCCTCTAAATCACAATTTGACTAAAAATTTATATAAAATCCGAAATATAGGTGTTTATTTCATCTCAATTTATTCAAATTTAGCACCTCCATCAAAAAAACTCATCAAAATCCAAAAATATCGAATTTAGTTTAAAACCTCTAAATCACAATTTGACTAAAAATTTATATAAAATCCAAACTATAGGTGTTTATTTCATCTAAATTTATTCAAATTTAGTTCCTCCATCAATAAAACTCATCAAAATCGAAAAAAATCGAATTTAGTTTACAACCTCTAAATCACAATTTGACTAAAAATTTATATACAATCCGAACTATAGGTGTTTATTTCATCTAAATTTATTCAAATTTAGCTCCTCCATCAAAATCCAAAAAAATCGAATTTAGGTTAAACCCTCTAAATCACAATTTGACTAAAAATTTATATAAAATCCGAACTATAGGTGTTTATTTCATCTAAATTTATTCAAATTTAGCTCCTCCATCAAAAAAACTCATCAAAATCCAAGAAAATCGAATTTAGTTTAAAACCTTTAATCACCTTTTTGACTAAAAATTTATATAAAATCCGAACTATATGTGTTTATTTCATCTAAATTTATTCAAATTTAGCTCCTCCATCAAAAAAACTCATCAAAATCCAAGAAAATCGAATTTAGTTTAAAACCTTTAATCACCTTTTTGACTAAAAATTTATATACAATCCGAACTATAGGTGTTTATTTCATCTAAATTTATTCAAATTTAGCTCCTCCATCAAAAAAACTCATCAAAATCCAAGAAAATCGAATTTAGTTTAAAACCTTTAATCACCTTTTTGACTAAAAATTTATATAAAATCCGAACTATATGTGTTTATTTCATCTAAATTTATTCTAATTTAGCTCCTCCATCAAAAAACTCATCAAAATCCAAAAAAATCGAATTTAGTTTAAAACCTCTAAATCACAATTTGACAAAAAATTTACATAAAATCCAAACTATAGGTGTTTATTTCATCTAAATTTATTCAAATTTAGCTCCTCCATCAAAAAAACTTATCAAAATCCAAAAAAATTGAATTTAGTTAAAACCCTCTAAATCACAATTTGACTAAAAATTTATATAAAATCCGAACTATAGGTGTTTATTTCATCTAAATTTATTCAAATTTAGCTCCTCCATCAAAAAAACTCATCAAAATCCAAGAAAATCGAATTTAGTTTAAAACCTTTAATCACCTTTTTGACTAAAAACTTATATAAAATCCGAACTATATGTGTTTATTTCATCTAAATTTATTCAAATTTAGCTCCTCCATCAAAAAAACTCATCAAAATCCAAGAAAATCGAATTTAGTTTAAAAACTTTAATCACCTTTTTGACTAAAAATTTATATACAATCCGAACTATAGGTGTTTATTTCATCTAAATTTATTCAAATTTAGCTCCTCCATCAAAATCCAAAAAAATCGAATTTAGGTTAAACCCTCTAAATCACAATTTGACTAAAAATTTATATAAAATCCAAACTATAGGTGTTTATTTCATCTAAATTTATTCAAATTTAGTTCCTCCATCAAAAAAACTCATCAAAATCCAAGAAAATCGAATTTAGTTTAAAACCTTTAATCACCTTTTTGACTAAAAATTTATATAAAATCCGAACTATATGTGTTTATTTCATCTAAATTTATTCTAATTTAGCTCCTCCATCAAAAAACTCATCAAAATCGAAAAAAATCGAATTTAGTTTACAACCTCTAAATCACAATTTGACTAAAAATTTATATAAAATCCGAACTATAGGTGTTTATTTCATCTAAATTTATTCAAATTTAGCTCCTGCATCAAAAAAACTCATCAAAATCCAAAAAAATTGAATTTAGTTAAAACCCTCTAAATCACAATTTGACTAAAAATTTATATAAAATCCGAACTATAGGTGTTTATTTCATCTAAATTTATTCAAATTTAGCTCCTCCATCAAAAAAACTCATCAAAATCCAAGAAAATCGAATTTAGTTTAAAACCTTTAATCACCTTTTTGACTAAAAATTTATATAAAATCCGAACTATATGTGTTTATTTCATCTAAATTTATTCAAATTTAGCTCCTCCATCAAAAAAACTCATCAAAATCCAAGAAAATCGAATTTAGTTTAAAACCTTTAATCACCTTTTTGACTAAAAATTTATATACAATCCGAACTATAGGTGTTTATTTCATCTAAATTTATTCAAATTTAGCTCCTCCATCAAAATCCAAAAAAATCGAATTTAGGTTAAACCCTCTAAATCACAATTTGACTAAAAATTTATATAAAATCCGAAATATAGGTGTTTATTTCATCTCAATTTATTCAAATTTAGCACCTCCATCAAAAAAACTCATCAAAATCCAAAAATATCGAATTTAGTTTAAAACCTCTAAATCACAATTTGACTAAAAATTTATATAAAATCCAAACTATAGGTGTTTATTTCATCTAAATTTATTCAAATTTAGTTCCTCCATCAAAAAAACTCATCAAAATCGAAAAAAATCGAATTTAGTTTACAACCTCTAAATCACAATTTGACTAAAAATTTATATACAATCCGAACTATAGGTGTTTATTTCATCTAAATTTATTCAAATTTAGCTCCTCCATCAAAATCCAAAAAAATCGAATTTAGGTTAAACCCTCTAAATCACAATTTGACTAAAAATTTATATAAAATCCGAACTATAGGTGTTTATTTCATCTAAATTTATTCACATTTAGCTCCTCCATCAAAAAAACTCATCAAAATCCAAAAAAATCGAATTTAGTTTAAACCCTCTAAATCACAATTTGACTAAAAATTTATATAAAATCCGAAATATAGGTGTTTATTTCATCTCAATTTATTCAAATTTAGCACCTCCATCAAAAAAACTCATCAAAATCCAAAAATATCGAATTTAGTTTAAAACCTCTAAATCACAATTTGACTAAAAATTTATATAAAATCCAAACTATAGGTGTTTATTTCATCTAAATTTATTCAAATTTAGTTCCTCCATCAATAAAACTCATCAAAATCGAAAAAAATCGAATTTAGTTTACAACCTCTAAATCACAATTTGACTAAAAATTTATATACAATCCGAACTATAGGTGTTTATTTCATCTAAATTTATTCAAATTTAGCTCCTCCATCAAAATCCAAAAAAATCGAATTTAGGTTAAACCCTCTAAATCACAATTTGACTAAAAATTTATATAAAATCCGAACTATAGGTGTTTATTTCATCTAAATTTATTCAAATTTAGCTCCTCCATCAAAAAAACTCATCAAAATCCAAGAAAATCGAATTTAGTTTAAAACCTTTAATCACCTTTTTGACTAAAAATTTATATAAAATCCGAAATATATGTGTTTATTTCATCTAAATTTATTCAAATTTAGCTCCTCCATCAAAAAAACTCATCAAAATCCAAGAAAATCGAATTTAGTTTAAAACCTTTAATCACCTTTTTGACTAAAAATTTATATACAATCCGAACTATAGGTGTTTATTTCATCTAAATTTATTCAAATTTAGCTCCTCCATCAAAAAAACTCATCAAAATCCAAGAAAATCGAATTTAGTTTAAAACCTTTAATCACCTTTTTGACTAAAAATTTATATAAAATCCGAACTATATGTGTTTATTTCATCTAAATTTATTCTAATTTAGCTCCTCCATCAAAAAACTCATCAAAATCCAAAAAAATCGAATTTAGTTTAAAACCTCTAAATCACAATTTGACAAAAAATTTACATAAAATCCAAACTATAGGTGTTTATTTCATCTAAATTTATTCAAATTTAGCTCCTCCATCAAAAAAACTAATCAAAATCCAAAAAAATTGAATTTAGTTAAAACCCTCTAAATCACAATTTGACTAAAAATTTATATAAAATCCGAACTATAGGTGTTTATTTCATCTAAATTTATTCAAATTTAGTTCCTCCATCAAAAAAACTCATCAAAATCGAAAAAAATCGAATTTAGTTTACAACCTCTAAATCACAATTTGACTAAAAATTTATATACAATCCGAACTATAGGTGTTTATTTCATCTAAATTTATTCAAATTTAGCTCCTCCATCAAAATCCAAAAAAATCGAATTTAGGTTAAACCCTCTAAATCACAATTTGACTAAAAATTTATATAAAATCCGAACTATAGGTGTTTATTTCATCTAAATTTATTCAAATTTAGCTCCTCCATCAAAAAAACTCATCAAAATCCAAAAAAATCGAATTTAGTTTAAACCCTCTAAATCACAATTTGACTAAAAATTTATATAAAATCCGAAATATAGGTGTTTATTTCATCTCAATTTATTCAAATTTAGTTCCTCCATCAAAAAAACTCATCAAAATCGAAAAAAATCGAATTTAGTTTACAACCTCTAAATCACAATTTGACTAAAAATTTATATACAATCCGAACTATAGGTGTTTATTTCATCTAAATTTATTCAAATTTAGCTCCTCCATCAAAATCCAAAAAAATCGAATTTAGGTTAAACCCTCTAAATCACAATTTGACTAAAAATTTATATAAAATCCGAACTATAGGTGTTTATTTCATCTAAATTTATTCACATTTAGCTCCTCCATCAAAAAAACTCATCAAAATCCAAAAAAATCGAATTTAGTTTAAACCCTCTAAATCACAATTTGACTAAAAATTTATATAAAATCCGAAATATAGGTGTTTATTTCATCTCAATTTATTCAAATTTAGCACCTCCATCAAAAAAACTCATCAAAATCCAAGAAAATCGAATTTAGTTTAAAACCTTTAATCACCTTTTTGACTAAAAATTTATATACAATCCGAACTATAGGTGTTTATTTCATCTAAATTTATTCAAATTTAGCTCCTCCATCAAAATCCAAAAAAATCGAATTTAGGTTAAACCCTCTAAATCACAATTTGACTAAAAATTTATATAAAATCCGAAATATAGGTGTTTATTTCATCTCAATTTATTCAAATTTAGCACCTCCATCAAAAAAACTCATCAAAATCCAAAAATATCGAATTTAGTTTAAAACCTCTAAATCACAATTTGACTAAAAATTTATATAAAATCCAAACTATAGGTGTTTATTTCATCTAAATTTATTCAAATTTAGTTCCTCCATCAAAAAAACTCATCAAAATCGAAAAAAATCGAATTTAGTTTACAACCTCTAAATCACAATTTGACTAAAAATTTATATACAATCCGAACTATAGGTGTTTATTTCATCTAAATTTATTCAAATTTAGCTCCTCCATCAAAATCCAAAAAAATCGAATTTAGGTTAAACCCTCTAAATCACAATTTGACTAAAAATTTATATAAAATCCGAACTATAGGTGTTTATTTCATCTAAATTTATTCACATTTAGCTCCTCCATCAAAAAAACTCATCAAAATCCAAAAAAATCGAATTTAGTTTAAACCCTCTAAATCACAATTTGACTAAAAATTTATATAAAATCCGAAATATAGGTGTTTATTTCATCTCAATTTATTCAAATTTAGCACCTCCATCAAAAAAACTCATCAAAATCCAAAAATATCGAATTTAGTTTAAAACCTCTAAATCACAATTTGACTAAAAATTTATATAAAATCCAAACTATAGGTGTTTATTTCATCTAAATTTATTCAAATTTAGTTCCTCCATCAATAAAACTCATCAAAATCGAAAAAAATCGAATTTAGTTTACAACCTCTAAATCACAATTTGACTAAAAATTTATATACAATCCGAACTATAGGTGTTTATTTCATCTAAATTTATTCAAATTTAGCTCCTCCATCAAAATCCAAAAAAATCGAATTTAGGTTAAACCCTCTAAATCACAATTTGACTAAAAATTTATATAAAATCCGAACTATAGGTGTTTATTTCATCTAAATTTATTCAAATTTAGCTCCTCCATCAAAAAAACTCATCAAAATCCAAGAAAATCGAATTTAGTTTAAAACCTTTAATCACCTTTTTGACTAAAAATTTATATAAAATCCGAACTATATGTGTTTATTTCATCTAAATTTATTCAAATTTAGCTCCTCCATCAAAAAAACTCATCAAAATCCAAGAAAATCGAATTTAGTTTAAAACCTTTAATCACCTTTTTGACTAAAAATTTATATACAATCCGAACTATAGGTGTTTATTTCATCTAAATTTATTCAAATTTAGCTCCTCCATCAAAAAAACTCATCAAAATCCAAGAAAATCGAATTTAGTTTAAAACCTTTAATCACCTTTTTGACTAAAAATTTATATAAAATCCGAACTATATGTGTTTATTTCATCTAAATTTATTCTAATTTAGCTCCTCCATCAAAAAACTCATCAAAATCCAAAAAAATCGAATTTAGTTTAAAACCTCTAAATCACAATTTGACAAAAAATTTACATAAAATCCAAACTATAGGTGTTTATTTCATCTAAATTTATTCAAATTTAGCTCCTCCATCAAAAAAACTTATCAAAATCCAAAAAAATTGAATTTAGTTAAAACCCTCTAAATCACAATTTGACTAAAAATTTATATAAAATCCGAACTATAGGTGTTTATTTCATCTAAATTTATTCAAATTTAGCTCCTCCATCAAAAAAACTCATCAAAATCCAAGAAAATCGAATTTAGTTTAAAACCTTTAATCACCTTTTTGACTAAAAACTTATATAAAATCCGAACTATATGTGTTTATTTCATCTAAATTTATTCAAATTTAGCTCCTCCATCAAAAAAACTCATCAAAATCCAAGAAAATCGAATTTAGTTTAAAACCTTTAATCACCTTTTTGACTAAAAATTTATATACAATCCGAACTATAGGTGTTTATTTCATCTAAATTTATTCAAATTTAGCTCCTCCATCAAAATCCAAAAAAATCGAATTTAGGTTAAACCCTCTAAATCACAATTTGACTAAAAATTTATATAAAATCCAAACTATAGGTGTTTATTTCATCTAAATTTATTCAAATTTAGTTCCTCCATCAAAAAAACTCATCAAAATCCAAGAAAATCGAATTTAGTTTAAAACCTTTAATCACCTTTTTGACTAAAAATTTATATAAAATCCGAACTATATGTGTTTATTTCATCTAAATTTATTCCAATTTAGCTCCTCCATCAAAAAACTCATCAAAATCGAAAAAAATCGAATTTAGTTTACAACCTCTAAATCACAATTTGACTAAAAATTTATATAAAATCCGAACTATAGGTGTTTATTTCATCTAAATTTATTCAAATTTAGCTCCTGCATCAAAAAAACTCATCAAAATCCAAAAAAATTGAATTTAGTTAAAACCCTCTAAATCACAATTTGACTAAAAATTTATATAAAATCCGAACTATAGGTGTTTATTTCATCTAAATTTATTCAAATTTAGCTCCTCCATCAAAAAAACTCATCAAAATCCAAGAAAATCGAATTTAGTTTAAAACCTTTAATCACCTTTTTGACTAAAAATTTATATAAAATCCGAACTATATGTGTTTATTTCATCTAAATTTATTCAAATTTAGCTCCTCCATCAAAAAAACTCATCAAAATCCAAGAAAATCGAATTTAGTTTAAAACCTTTAATCACCTTTTTGACTAAAAATTTATATACAATCCGAACTATAGGTGTTTATTTCATCTAAATTTATTCAAATTTAGCTCCTCCATCAAAATCCAAAAAAATCGAATTTAGGTTAAACCCTCTAAATCACAATTTGACTAAAAATTTATATAAAATCCGAAATATAGGTGTTTATTTCATCTCAATTTATTCAAATTTAGCACCTCCATCAAAAAAACTCATCAAAATCCAAAAATATCGAATTTAGTTTAAAACCTCTAAATCACAATTTGACTAAAAATTTATATAAAATCCAAACTATAGGTGTTTATTTCATCTAAATTTATTCAAATTTAGTTCCTCCATCAAAAAAACTCATCAAAATCGAAAAAAATCGAATTTAGTTTACAACCTCTAAATCACAATTTGACTAAAAATTTATATACAATCCGAACTATAGGTGTTTATTTCATCTAAATTTATTCAAATTTAGCTCCTCCATCAAAATCCAAAAAAATCGAATTTAGGTTAAACCCTCTAAATCACAATTTGACTAAAAATTTATATAAAATCCGAACTATAGGTGTTTATTTCATCTAAATTTATTCACATTTAGCTCCTCCATCAAAAAAACTCATCAAAATCCAAAAAAATCGAATTTAGTTTAAAACCTCTAAATCACAATTTGACTAAAAATTTATATAAAATCCGAACTATAGGTGTTTATTTCATCTAAATTTATTCAAATTTAGCTCCTCCATCAAAAAACATCAAAATCCAAAAAAATCGAATTTAGTTTAAAACCTCTAAATCACAATTTGACAAAAAATTTACATAAAATCCAAACTATAGGTGTTTATTTCATCTAAATTTATTCAAATTTAGCTCCTCCATCAAAAAAACTTATCAAAATCCAAAAAAATTGAATTTAGTTAAAACCCTCTAAATCACAATTTGACTAAAAATTTATATAAAATCCGAACTATAGGTGTTTATTTCATCTAAATTTATTCAAATTTAGCTCCTCCATCAAAAAAACATCAAAATCCAAAAAAATCGAATTTAGTTTAAAACCTCTAAATCACAATTTGACAAAAAATTTACATAAAATCCAAACTATAGGTGTTTATTTCATCTAAATTTATTCAAATTTAGCTCCTCCATCAAAAAAACTTATCAAAATCCAAAAAAATTGAATTTAGTTAAAACCCTCTAAATCACAATTTGACTAAAAATTTATATAAAATCCGAACTATAGGTGTTTATTTCATCTAAATTTATTCAAATTTAGCTCCTCCATCAAAAAACTCATCAAAATCGAAAAAAATCGAATTTAGTTTACAACCTCTAAATCACAATTTGACTAAAAATTTATATACAATCCGAACTATAGGTGTTTATTTCATCTAAATTTATTCAAATTTAGCTCCTCCATCAAAATCCAAAAAAATCGAATTTAGGTTAAACCCTTTAATCACAATTTGACTAAAAATTTATATAAAATCCGAACTATAGGTGTTTATTTCATCTCAATTTATTCAAATTTAGCTCCTCCATCAAAAAAACTCATCAAAATCCAAAAATATCGAATTTAGTTTAAAACCTCTAAATCACAATTTGACTAAAAATTTATATAAAATCCAAACTATAGGTGTTTATTTCATCTAAATTTATTCAAATTTAGTTCCTCCATCAAAAAAACTCATCAAAATCCAAGAAAATCGAATTTAGTTTAAAACCTTTAATCACCTTTTTGACTAAAAATTTATATAAAATCCGAACTATATGTGTTTATTTCATCTAAATTTATTCTAATTTAGCTCCTCCATCAAAAAACTCATCAAAATCGAAAAAAATCGAATTTAGTTTACAACCTCTAAATCACAATTTGACTAAAAATTTATATAAAATCCGAACTATAGGTGTTTATTTCATCTAAATTTATTCAAATTTAGCTCCTCCATCAAAAAAACTCATCAAAATCCAAGAAAATCGAATTTAGTTTAAAACCTTTAATCACCTTTTTGACTAAAAATTTATATAAAATCCGAACTATATGTGTTTATTTCATCTAAATTTATTCTAATTTAGCTCCTCCATCAAAAAACTCATCAAAATCCAAAAAAATCGAATTTAGTTTAAAACCTCTAAATCACAATTTGACAAAAAATTTACATAAAATCCAAACTATAGGTGTTTATTTCATCTAAATTTATTCAAATTTAGCTCCTCCATCAAAAAAACTTATCAAAATCCAAAAAAATTGAATTTAGTTAAAACCCTCTAAATCACAATTTGACTAAAAATTTATATAAAATCCGAACTATAGGTGTTTATTTCATCTAAATTTATTCAAATTTAGCTCCTCCATCAAAAAAACTCATCAAAATCCAAGAAAATCGAATTTAGTTTAAAACCTTTAATCACCTTTTTGACTAAAAATTTATATAAAATCCGAACTATATGTGTTTATTTCATCTAAATTTATTCAAATTTAGCTCCTCCATCAAAAAAACTCATCAAAATCCAAGAAAATCGAATTTAGTTTAAAACCTTTAATCACCTTTTTGACTAAAAATTTATATACAATCCGAACTATAGGTGTTTATTTCATCTAAATTTATTCAAATTTAGCTCCTCCATCAAAATCCAAAAAAATCGAATTTAGGTTAAACCCTCTAAATCACAATTTGACTAAAAATTTATATAAAATCCAAACTATAGGTGTTTATTTCATCTAAATTTATTCAAATTTAGTTCCTCCATCAAAAAAACTCATCAAAATCCAAGAAAATCGAATTTAGTTTAAAACCTTTAATCACCTTTTTGACTAAAAATTTATATAAAATCCGAACTATATGTGTTTATTTCATCTAAATTTATTCTAATTTAGCTCCTCCATCAAAAAACTCATCAAAATCGAAAAAAATCGAATTTAGTTTACAACCTCTAAATCACAATTTGACTAAAAATTTATATAAAATCCGAACTATAGGTGTTTATTTCATCTAAATTTATTCAAATTTAGCTCCTGCAACAAAAAAACTCATCAAAATCCAAAAAAATTGAATTTAGTTAAAACCCTCTAAATCACAATTTGACTAAAAATTTATATAAAATCCGAACTATAGGTGTTTATTTCATCTAAATTTATTCAAATTTAGCTCCTCCATCAAAAAACTCATCAAAATCGAAAAAAATCGAATTTAGTTTACAACCTCTAAATCACAATTTGACTAAAAATTTATATACAATCCGAACTATAGGTGTTTATTTCATCTAAATTTATTCAAATTTAGCTCCTCCATCAAAATCCAAAAAAATCGAATTTAGGTTAAACCCTCTAAATCACAATTTGACTAAAAATTTATATAAAATCCGAACTATAGGTGTTTATTTCATCTCAATTTATTCAAATTTAGCACCTCCATCAAAAAAACTCATCAAAATCCAAAAATATCGAATTTAGTTAAAACCCTCTAAATCACAATTTGACTAAAAATTTATATACAATCCGAACTATAGGTGTTTATTTCATCTAAATTTATTCAAATTTAGCTCCTCCATCAAAATCCAAAAAAATCGAATTTAGGTTAAACCCTCTAAATCACAATTTGACTAAAAATTTATATAAAATCCGAACTATAGGTGTTTATTTCATCTAAATTTATTCAAATTTAGCTCCTCCATCAAAAAAACTCATCAAAATCCAAAAAAATCGAATTTAGTTTAAAACCTCTAAATCACAATTTGACTAAAAATTTATATAAAATCCGAACTATAGGTGTTTATTTCATCTAAATTTATTCAAATTTAGCTCCTCCATCAAAAAAACATCAAAATCCAAAAAAATCGAATTTAGTTTAAAACCTCTAAATCACAATTTGACAAAAAATTTACATAAAATCCAAACTATAGGTGTTTATTTCATCTAAATTTATTCAAATTTAGCTCCTCCATCAAAAAAACTTATCAAAATCCAAAAAAATTGAATTTAGTTAAAACCCTCTAAATCACAATTTGACTAAAAATTTATATAAAATCCGAACTATAGGTGTTTATTTCATCTAAATTTATTCAAATTTAGCTCCTCCATCAAAAAACTCATCAAAATCGAAAAAAATCGAATTTAGTTTACAACCTCTAAATCACAATTTGACTAAAAATTTATATACAATCCGAACTATAGGTGTTTATTTCATCTAAATTTATTCAAATTTAGCTCCTCCATCAAAATCCAAAAAAATCGAATTTAGTTTACAACCTCTAAATCTCAATTTGACTAAAAATTTATATAAAATCCGAACTATAGGTGTTTATTTCATCTAAATTTATTCAAATTTAGCTCCTGCATCAAAAAAGCTCATCAAAATCCGAAAAAATCGAATTTAGTTTACAACCTCTAAATCCCAATTTGACTAAAAAATTATATAAAATCCGAACTATAGGTATTTATTTCATCTAAATTTATTCAAATTTAGCTCCTGCATCAAAAAAACTTATCAAAATCCAAAAAAATTGAATTTAGTTAAAACCCTCTAAATCACAATTTGACTAAAAATTTATATAAAATCCGAACTATAGGTGTTTATTTCATCTAAATTTATTCAAATTTAGCTCCTCCATCAAAAAACTCATCAAAATCGAAAAAAATCGAATTTAGTTTACAACCTCTAAATCACAATTTGACTAAAAATTTATATACAATCCGAACTATAGGTGTTTATTTCATCTAAATTTATTCAAATTTAGCTCCTCCATCAAAATCCAAAAAAATCGAATTTAGGTTAAACCCTCTAAATCACAATTTGACTAAAAATTTATATAAAATCCGAACTATAGGTGTTTATTTCATCTCAATTTATTCAAATTTAGCTCCTCCATCAAAAAAACTCATCAAAATCCAAAAATATCGAATTTAGTTTAAAACCTCTAAATCACAATTTGACTAAAAATTTATATAAAATCCAAACTATAGGTGTTTATTTCATCTAAATTTATTCAAATTTAGTTCCTCCATCAAAAAAACTCATCAAAATCCAAGAAAATCGAATTTAGTTTAAAACCTTTAATCACCTTTTTGACTAAAAATTTATATAAAATCCGAACTATATGTGTTTATTTCATATAAATTTATTCTAATTTAGCTCCTCCATCAAAAAACTCATCAAAATCGAAAAAAATCGAATTTAGTTTACAACCTCTAAATCACAATTTGACTAAAAATTTATATAAAATCCGAACTATAGGTGTTTATTTCATCTAAATTTATTCAAATTTAGCTCCTCCATCAAAAAAACTCATCAAAATCCAAGAAAATCGAATTTAGTTTAAAACCTTTAATCACCTTTTTGACTAAAAATTTATATAAAATCCGAACTATATGTGTTTATTTCATCTAAATTTATTCTAATTTAGCTCCTCCATCAAAAAACTCATCAAAATCCAAAAAAATCGAATTTAGTTTAAAACCTCTAAATCACAATTTGACAAAAAATTTATATAAAATCCGAACTATAGGTGTTTATTTCATCTCAATTTATTCAAATTTAGCTCCTCCATCAAAATCCAAAAAAATCGAATTTAGGTTAAACCCTCTAAATCACAATTTGACTAAAAATTTATATAAAATCCGAACTATAGGTGTTTATTTCATCTCAATTTATTCAAATTTAGCTCCTCCATCAAAAAAACTCATCAAAATCCAAAAATATCGAATTTAGTTTAAAACCTCTAAATCACAATTTGACTAAAAATTTATATAAAATCCAAACTATAGGTGTTTATTTCATCTAAATTTATTCAAATTTAGTTCCTCCATCAAAAAAACTCATCAAAATCCAAGAAAATCGAATTTAGTTTAAAACCTTTAATCACCTTTTTGACTAAAAATTTATATAAAATCCGAACTATATGTGTTTATTTCATATAAATTTATTCTAATTTAGCTCCTCCATCAAAAAACTCATCAAAATCGAAAAAAATCGAATTTAGTTTACAACCTCTAAATCACAATTTGACTAAAAATTTATATAAAATCCGAACTATAGGTGTTTATTTCATCTAAATTTATTCAAATTTAGCTCCTCCATCAAAAAAACTCATCAAAATCCAAGAAAATCGAATTTAGTTTAAAACCTTTAATCACCTTTTTGACTAAAAATTTATATAAAATCCGAACTATATGTGTTTATTTCATCTAAATTTATTCTAATTTAGCTCCTCCATCAAAAAACTCATCAAAATCCAAAAAAATCGAATTTAGTTTAAAACCTCTAAATCACAATTTGACAAAAAATTTACATAAAATCCAAACTATAGGTGTTTATTTCATCTAAATTTATTCAAATTTAGCTCCTCCATCAAAAAAACTTATCAAAATCCAAAAAAATTGAATTTAGTTAAAACCCTCTAAATCACAATTTGACTAAAAATTTATATAAAATCCGAACTATAGGTGTTTATTTCATCTAAATTTATTCAAATTTAGCTCCTCCATCAAAAAACTCATCAAAATCGAAAAAAATCGAATTTAGTTTACAACCTCTAAATCACAATTTGACTAAAAATTTATATACAATCCGAACTATAGGTGTTTATTTCATCTAAATTTATTCAAATTTAGCTCCTCCATCAAAATCCAAAAAAATCGAATTTAGGTTAAACCCTCTAAATCACAATTTGACTAAAAATTTATATAAAATCCGAACTATAGGTGTTTATTTCATCTCAATTTATTCAAATTTAGCACCTCCATCAAAAAAAACTCATCAAAATCCAAAAATATCGAATTTAGTTAAAACCCTCTAAATCACAATTTGACTAAAAATTTATATAAAATCCGAACTATAGGTGTTTATTTCATCTAAATTTATTCAAATTTAGCTCCTCCATCAAAAAACTCATCAAAATCCAAAAAAATCGAATTTAGGTTAAACCCTCTAAATCACAATTTGACTAAAAATTTATATAAAATCCGATCTATAGTTGCTTATTTCATCTAAATTTATTCAAATTTAGCTCCTCCATCAAAAAAACTCATCAAAATCCAAAAATATCGAATTTAGTTAAAACCCTCTAAATCACAATTTGACTAAAAATTTATATAAAATCCGAACTATAGGTGTTTATTTCATCTAAATTTATTCAAATTTAGCTCCTCCATCGAAAAACTCATCAAAATCCAAAAAAATCGAATTTAGGTTAAACCCTTTAATCACCTTTTTGACTAAAAATTTATATAAAATCCGAACTATATGTGTTTATTTCATCTAAATTTATTCACATTTAGCTCCTCCATCAAAAAAACTCATCAAAATCCAAGAAAATCGAATTTAGTTTAAAACCTTTAATCACCTTTTTGACTAAAAATTTATATACAATCCGAACTATAGGTGTTTATTTCATCTAAATTTATTCAAATTTAGCTCCTCCATCAAAATCCAAAAAAATCGAATTTAGGTTAAACCCTCTAAATCACAATTTGACTAAAAATTTATATAAAATCCAAACTATAGGTGTTTATTTCATCTAAATTTATTCAAATTTAGTTCCTCCATCAAAAAAACTCATCAAAATCCAAGAAAATCGAATTTAGTTTAAAACCTTTAATCACCTTTTTGACTAAAAATTTATATAAAATCCGAACTATATGTGTTTATTTCATCTAAATTTATTCAAATTTAGCTCCTCCATCAAAAAAACTCATCAAAATCCAAGAAAATCGAATTTAGTTTAAAACCTTTAATCACCTTTTTGACTAAAAATTTATATACAATCCGAACTATAGGTGTTTATTTCATCTAAATTTATTCAAATTTAGCTCCTCCATCAAAATCCAAAAAAATCGAATTTAGGTTAAACCCTCTAAATCACAATTTGACTAAAAATTTATATAAAATCCGAAATATAGGTGTTTATTTCATCTCAATTTATTCAAATTTAGCACCTCCATCAAAAAAACTCATCAAAATCCAAAAATATCGAATTTAGTTTAAAACCTCTAAATCACAATTTGACTAAAAATTTATATAAAATCCAAACTATAGGTGTTTATTTCATCTAAATTTATTCAAATTTAGTTCCTCCATCAAAAAAACTCATCAAAATCGAAAAAAATCGAATTTAGTTTACAACCTCTAAATCACAATTTGACTAAAAATTTATATACAATCCGAACTATAGGTGTTTATTTCATCTAAATTTATTCAAATTTAGCTCCTCCATCAAAATCCAAAAAAATCGAATTTAGGTTAAACCCTCTAAATCACAATTTGACTAAAAATTTATATAAAATCCGAACTATAGGTGTTTATTTCATCTAAATTTATTCAAATTTAGCTCCTCCATCAAAAAAACTCATCAAAATCCAAAAAAATCGAATTTAGTTTAAAACCTCTAAATCACAATTTGACTAAAAATTTATATAAAATCCGAACTATAGGTGTTTATTTCATCTAAATTTATTCAAATTTAGCTCCTCCATCAAAAAAACATCAAAATCCAAAAAAATCGAATTTAGTTTAAAACCTCTAAATCACAATTTGACAAAAAATTTACATAAAATCCAAACTATAGGTGTTTATTTCATCTAAATTTATTCAAATTTAGCTCCTCCATCAAAAAAACTTATCAAAATCCAAAAAAATTGAATTTAGTTAAAACCCTCTAAATCACAATTTGACTAAAAATTTATATAAAATCCGAACTATAGGTGTTTATTTCATCTAAATTTATTCAAATTTAGCTCCTCCATCAAAAAACTCATCAAAATCGAAAAAAATCGAATTTAGTTTACAACCTCTAAATCACAATTTGACTAAAAATTTATATACAATCCGAACTATAGGTGTTTATTTCATCTAAATTTATTCAAATTTAGCTCCTCCATCAAAATCCAAAAAAATCGAATTTAGGTTAAACCCTCTAAATCACAATTTGACTAAAAATTTATATAAAATCCGAACTATAGGTGTTTATTTCATCTCAATTTATTCAAATTTAGCTCCTCCATCAAAAAAACTCATCAAAATCCAAAAATATCGAATTTAGTTTAAAACCTCTAAATCACAATTTGACTAAAAATTTATATAAAATCCAAACTATAGGTGTTTATTTCATCTAAATTTATTCAAATTTAGTTCCTCCATCAAAAAAACTCATCAAAATCCAAGAAAATCGAATTTAGTTTAAAACCTTTAATCACCTTTTTGACTAAAAATTTATATAAAATCCGAACTATATGTGTTTATTTCATCTAAATTTATTCTAATTTAGCTCCTCCATCAAAAAACTCATCAAAATCGAAAAAAAATCGAATTTAGTTTACAACCTCTAAATCACAATTTGACTAAAAATTTATATAAAATCCGAACTATAGGTGTTTATTTCATCTAAATTTATTCAAATTTAGCTCCTCCATCAAAAAAACTCATCAAAATCCAAGAAAATCGAATTTAGTTTAAAACCTTTAATCACCTTTTTGACTAAAAATTTATATAAAATCCGAACTATATGTGTTTATTTCATCTAAATTTATTCTAATTTAGCTCCTCCATCAAAAAACTCATCAAAATCCAAAAAAATCGAATTTAGTTTAAAACCTCTAAATCACAATTTGACAAAAAATTTACATAAAATCCAAACTATAGGTGTTTATTTCATCTAAATTTATTCAAATTTAGCTCCTCCATCAAAAAAACTTATCAAAATCCAAAAAAATTGAATTTAGTTAAAACCCTCTAAATCACAATTTGACTAAAAATTTATATAAAATCCGAACTATAGGTGTTTATTTCATCTAAATTTATTCAAATTTAGCTCCTCCATCAAAAAAACTCATCAAAATCCAAGAAAATCGAATTTAGTTTAAAACCTTTAATCACCTTTTTGACTAAAAATTTATATAAAATCCGAAATATATGTGTTTATTTCATCTAAATTTATTCAAATTTAGCTCCTCCATCAAAAAAACTCATCAAAATCCAAGAAAATCGAATTTAGTTTAAAACCTTTAATCACCTTTTTGACTAAAAATTTATATACAATCCGAACTATAGGTGTTTATTTCATCTAAATTTATTCAAATTTAGCTCCTCCATCAAAATCCAAAAAAATCGAATTTAGGTTAAACCCTCTAAATCACAATTTGACTAAAAATTTATATAAAATCCAAACTATAGGTGTTTATTTCATCTAAATTTATTCAAATTTAGTTCCTCCATCAAAAAAACTCATCAAAATCCAAGAAAATCGAATTTAGTTTAAAACCTTTAATCACCTTTTTGACTAAAAATTTATATAAAATCCGAACTATATGTGTTTATTTCATCTAAATTTATTCTAATTTAGCTCCTCCATCAAAAAACTCATCAAAATCGAAAAAAATCGAATTTAGTTTACAACCTCTAAATCACAATTTGACTAAAAATTTATATAAAATCCGAACTATAGGTGTTTATTTCATCTAAATTTATTCAAATTTAGCTCCTGCATCAAAAAAAACTCATCAAAATCCAAAAAAATTGAATTTAGTTAAAACCCTCTAAATCACAATTTGACTAAAAATTTATATAAAATCCGAACTATAGGTGTTTATTTCATCTAAATTTATTCAAATTTAGCTCCTCCATCAAAAAACTCATCAAAATCGAAAAAAATCGAATTTAGTTTACAACCTCTAAATCACAATTTGACTAAAAATTTATATACAATCCGAACTATAGGTGTTTATTTCATCTAAATTTATTCAAATTTAGCTCCTCCATCAAAATCCAAAAAAATCGAATTTAGGTTAAACCCTCTAAATCACAATTTGACTAAAAATTTATATAAAATCCGAACTATAGGTGTTTATTTCATCTCAATTTATTCAAATTTAGCACCTCCATCAAAAAAACTCATCAAAATCCAAAAATATCGAATTTAGTTAAAACCCTCTAAATCACAATTTGACTAAAAATTTATATACAATCCGAACTATAGGTATTTATTTCATCTAAATTTATTCAAATTTAGCTCCTCCATCAAAATCCAAAAAAATCGAATTTAGGTTAAACCCTCTAAATCACAATTTGACTAAAAATTTATATAAAATCCGAACTATAGGTGTTTATTTCATCTAAATTTATTCAAATTTAGCTCCTCCATCAAAAAAACTCATCAAAATCCAAAAAAATCGAATTTAGTTTAAAACCTCTAAATCACAATTTGACTAAAAATTTATATAAAATCCGAACTATAGGTGTTTATTTCATCTAAATTTATTCAAATTTAGCTCCTCCATCAAAAAAACATCAAAATCCAAAAAAATCGAATTTAGTTTAAAACCTCTAAATCACAATTTGACAAAAAATTTACATAAAATCCAAACTATAGGTGTTTATTTCATCTAAATTTATTCAAATTTAGCTCCTCCATCAAAAAAACTTATCAAAATCCAAAAAAATTGAATTTAGTTAAAACCCTCTAAATCACAATTTGACTAAAAATTTATATAAAATCCGAACTATAGGTGTTTATTTCATCTAAATTTATTCAAATTTAGCTCCTCCATCAAAAAACTCATCAAAATCGAAAAAAATCGAATTTAGTTTACAACCTCTAAATCACAATTTGACTAAAAATTTATATACAATCCGAACTATAGGTGTTTATTTCATCTAAATTTATTCAAATTTAGCTCCTCCATCAAAATCCAAAAAAATCGAATTTAGGTTAAACCCTCTAAATCACAATTTGACTAAAAATTTATATAAAATCCGAACTATAGGTGTTTATTTCATCTCAATTTATTCAAATTTAGCTCCTCCATCAAAAAAACTCATCAAAATCCAAAAATATCGAATTTAGTTTAAAACCTCTAAATCACAATTTGACTAAAAATTTATATAAAATCCAAACTATATGTGTTTATTTCATCTAAATTTATTCAAATTTAGTTCCTCCATCAAAAAAACTCATCAAAATCCAACAAAATCGAATTTAGTTTAAAACCTTTAATCACCTTTTTGACTAAAAATTTATATAAAATCCGAACTATATGTGTTTATTTCATCTAAATTTATTCTAATTTAGCTCCTCCATCAAAAAACTCATCAAAATCGAAAAAAATCGAATTTAGTTTACAACCTCTAAATCACAATTTGACTAAAAATTTATATAAAATCCGAACTATAGGTGTTTATTTCATCTAAATTTATTCAAATTTAGCTCCTCCATCAAAAAAACTCATCAAAATCCAAGAAAATCGAATTTAGTTTAAAACCTTTAATCACCTTTTTGACTAAAAATTTATATAAAATCCGAACTATATGTGTTTATTTCATCTAAATTTATTCTAATTTAGCTCCTCCATCAAAAAACTCATCAAAATCCAAAAAAATCGAATTTAGTTTAAAACCTCTAAATCACAATTTGACAAAAAATTTACATAAAATCCAAACTATAGGTGTTTATTTCATCTAAATTTATTCAAATTTAGCTCCTCCATCAAAAAAACTTATCAAAATCCAAAAAAATTGAATTTAGTTAAAACCCTCTAAATCACAATTTGACTAAAAATTTATATAAAATCCGAACTATAGGTGTTTATTTCATCTAAATTTATTCAAATTTAGCTCCTCCATCAAAAAAACATCAAAATCCAAAAAAATCGAATTTAGTTTAAAACCTCTAAATCACAATTTGACAAAAAATTTACATAAAATCCAAACTATAGGTGTTTATTTCATCTAAATTTATTCAAATTTAGCTCCTCCATCAAAAAAACTTATCAAAATCCAAAAAAATTGAATTTAGTTAAAACCCTCTAAATCACAATTTGACTAAAAATTTATATAAAATCCGAACTATAGGTGTTTATTTCATCTAAATTTATTCAAATTTAGCTCCTCCATCAAAAAACTCATCAAAATCGAAAAAAATCGAATTTAGTTTACAACCTCTAAATCACAATTTGACTAAAAATTTATATACAATCCGAACTATAGGTGTTTATTTCATCTAAATTTATTCAAATTTAGCTCCTCCATCAAAATCCAAAAAAATCGAATTTAGGTTAAACCCTCTAAATCACAATTTGACTAAAAATTTATATAAAATCCGAACTATAGGTGTTTATTTCATCTCAATTTATTCAAATTTAGCTCCTCCATCAAAAAAACTCATCAAAATCCAAAAATATCGAATTTAGTTTAAAACCTCTAAATCACAATTTGACTAAAAATTTATATAAAATCCAAACTATAGGTGTTTATTTCATCTAAATTTATTCAAATTTAGTTCCTCCATCAAAAAAACTCATCAAAATCCAAGAAAATCGAATTTAGTTTAAAACCTTTAATCACCTTTTTGACTAAAAATTTATATAAAATCCGAACTATATGTGTTTATTTCATCTAAATTTATTCTAATTTAGCTCCTCCATCAAAAAACTCATCAAAATCGAAAAAAATCGAATTTAGTTTACAACCTCTAAATCACAATTTGACTAAAAATTTATATAAAATCCGAACTATAGGTGTTTATTTCATCTAAATTTATTCAAATTTAGCTCCTCCATCAAAAAAACTCATCAAAATCCAAGAAAATCGAATTTAGTTTAAAACCTTTAATCACCTTTTTGACTAAAAATTTATATAAAATCCGAACTATATGTGTTTATTTCATCTAAATTTATTCTAATTTAGCTCCTCCATCAAAAAACTCATCAAAATCCAAAAAAATCGAATTTAGTTTAAAACCTCTAAATCACAATTTGACAAAAAATTTACATAAAATCCAAACTATAGGTGTTTATTTCATCTAAATTTATTCAAATTTAGCTCCTCCATCAAAAAAACTTATCAAAATCCAAAAAAATTGAATTTAGTTAAAACCCTCTAAATCACAATTTGACTAAAAATTTATATAAAATCCGAACTATAGGTGTTTATTTCATCTAAATTTATTCAAATTTAGCTCCTCCATCAAAAAAACTCATCAAAATCCAAAAAAATCGAATTTAGTTTAAAACCTCTAAATCACAATTTGACTAAAAATTTATATAAAATCCGAACTATAGGTGTTTATTTCATCTAAATTTATTCAAATTTAGCTCCTCCATCAAAAAAACATCAAAATCCAAAAAAATCGAATTTAGTTTAAAACCTCTAAATCACAATTTGACAAAAAATTTACATAAAATCCAAACTATAGGTGTTTATTTCATCTAAATTTATTCAAATTTAGCTCCTCCATCAAAAAAACTTATCAAAAACCAAAAAAATTGAATTTAGTTAAAACCCTCTAAATCACAATTTGACTAAAAATTTATATAAAATCCGAACTATAGGTGTTTATTTCATCTAAATTTATTCAAATTTAGCTCCTCCATCAAAAAAACTCATCAAAATCCAAGAAAATCGAATTTAGTTTAAAACCTTTAATCACCTTTTTGACTAAAAATTTATATAAAATCCGAACTATATGTGTTTATTTCATCTAAATTTATTCTAATTTAGCTCCTCCATCAAAAAACTCATCAAAATCCAAAAAAATCGAATTTAGTTTAAAACCTCTAAATCACAATTTGACAAAAAATTTACATAAAATCCAAACTATAGGTGTTTATTTCATCTAAATTTATTCAAATTTAGCTCCTCCATCAAAATCCAAAAAAATCGAATTTAGGTTAAACCCTCTAAATCACAATTTGACTAAAAATTTATATAAAATCCGAACTATAGGTTTTTATTTCATCTCAATTTATTCAAATTTAGCTCCTCCATCAAAAAAACTCATCAAAATCCAAAAAATCGAATTTAGTTTAAAACCTCTAAATCACAATTTGACTAAAAATTTATATAAAATCCAAACTATAGGTGTTTATTTCATCTAAATTTATTCAAATTTAGTTCCTCCATCAAAAAAACTCATCAAAATCCAAGAAAATCGAATTTAGTTTAAAACCTTTAATCACCTTTTTGACTAAAAATTTATATAAAATCCGAACTATATGTGTTTATTTCATCTAAATTTATTCTAATTTAGCTCCTCCATCAAAAAACTCATCAAAATCGAAAAAAATCGAATTTAGTTTACAACCTCTAAATCACAATTTGACTAAAAATTTATATAAAATCCGAACTATAGGTGTTTATTTCATCTAAATTTATTCAAATTTAGCTCCTCCATCAAAAAAACTCATCAAAATCCAAGAAAATCGAATTTAGTTTAAAACCTTTAATCACCTTTTTGACTAAAAATTTATATAAAATCCGAACTATATGTGTTTATTTCATCTAAATTTATTCTAATTTAGCTCCTCCATCAAAAAACTCATCAAAATCCAAAAAAATCGAATTTAGTTTAAAACCTCTAAATCACAATTTGACAAAAAATTTACATAAAATCCAAACTATAGGTGTTTATTTCATCTAAATTTGTTCAAATTTAGCTCCTCCATCAAAAAAACTTATCAAAATCCAAAAAAATTGAATTTAGTTAAAACCCTCTAAATCACAATTTGACTAAAAATTTATATAAAATCCGAACTATATGTGTTTATTTCATCTAAATTTATTCAAATTTAGCTCCTCCATCAAAAAAACTCATCAAAATCCAAGAAAATCGAATTTAGTTTAAAACCTTTAATCACCTTTTTGACTAAAAATTTATATATAATCCGAACTATATGTGTTTATTTCATCTAAATTTATTCAAATTTAGCTCCTCCATCAAAAAAACTCATCAAAATCCAAGAAAATCGAATTTAGTTTAAAACCTTTAATCACCTTTTTGACTAAAAATTTATATACAATCCGAACTATAGGTGTTTATTTCATCTAAATTTATTCAAATTTAGCTCCTCCATCAAAATCCAAAAAAATCGAATTTAGGTTAAACCCTCTAAATCACAATTTGACTAAAAATTTATATAAAATCCAAACTATAGGTGTTTATTTCATCTAAATTTATTCAAATTTAGCTCCTCCATCAAAAAACTCATCAAAATCGAAAAAAATCGAATTTAGTTTACAACCTCTAAATCACAATTTGACTAAAAATTTATATAAAATCCGAACTATATGTGTTTATTTCATCTAAATTTATTCAAATTTAGCTCCTCCATCAAAATTCAAAAAAATCGAATTTAGTTAAAACCCTCTAAATCACAATTGGACTAAAAATTTATATAAAATCCGAACTATAGGTGTTTATTTCATCTAAATTTATTCAAATTTAGCTCCTCCATCAAAATCCAAAAAAAACGAATTTAGGTTAAACCCTCTAAATCACAATTTGACTAAAAATTTATATAAAATCCGAACTATAGGTGTTTATTTCATCTAAATTTATTCAAATTTAGCTCCTCCATCAAAAAACTCATCAAAATCGAAAAAAATCGAATTTAGTTTAAAACCTCTAAATCACAATTTGACTAAAAATTTATATAAAATCCAAACTATAGGTGTTTATTTCATCTAAATTTATTCAAATTTAGTTCCTCCATCAAAAAAACTCATCAAAATCCAAGAAAATCGAATTTAGTTTAAAACCTTTAATCACCTTTTTGACTAAAAATTTATATAAAATCCGAACTATATGTGTTTATTTCATCTAAATTTATTCTAATTTAGCTCCTCCATCAAAAAACTCATCAAAATCCAAAAAAATCGAATTTAGTTTAAAACCTCTAAATCACAATTTGACAAAAAATTTACATAAAATCCAAACTATAGGTGTTTATTTCATCTAAATTTATTCAAATTTAGCTCCTCCATCAAAAAAACTTATCAAAATCCAAAAAAATTGAATTTAGTTAAAACCCTCTAAATCACAATTTGACTAAAAATTTATATAAAATCCGAACTATAGGTGTTTATTTCATCTAAATTTATTCAAATTTAGCTCCTCCATCAAAAAAACTCATCAAAATCCAAAAAAATCGAATTTAGTTTAAAACCTCTAAATCACAATTTGACAAAAAATTTACATAAAATCCAAACTATAGGTGTTTATTTCATCTAAATTTATTCAAATTTAGCTCCTCCATCAAAAAACTCATCAAAATCGAAAAAAATCGAATTTAGTTTACAACCTCTAAATCACAATTTGACTAAAAATTTATATACAATCCGAACTATAGGTGTTTATTTCATCTAAATTTATTCAAATTTAGCTCCTCCATCAAAATCCAAAAAAATCGAATTTAGGTTTAAACCCTCTAAATCACAATTTGACTAAAAATTTATATAAAATCCGAACTATAGGTGTTTATTTCATCTCAATTTATTCAAATTTAGCTCCTCCATCAAAAAAACTCATCAAAATCCAAAAATATCGAATTTAGTTTAAAACCTCTAAATCACAATTTGACTAAAAATTTATATAAAATCCAAACTATAGGTGTTTATTTCATCTAAATTTATTCAAATTTAGTTCCTCCATCAAAAAAACTCATCAAAATCCAAGAAAATCGAATTTAGTTTAAAACCTTTAATCACCTTTTTGACTAAAAATTTATATAAAATCCGAACTATATGTGTTTATTTCATCTAAATTTATTCTAATTTAGCTCCTCCATCAAAAAACTCATCAAAATCGAAAAAAATCGAATTTAGTTTACAACCTCTAAATCACAATTTGACTAAAAATTTATATAAAATCCGAACTATAGGTGTTTATTTCATCTAAATTTATTCAAATTTAGCTCCTCCATCAAAAAAACTCATCAAAATCCAAGAAAATCGAATTTAGTTTAAAACCTTTAATCACCTTTTTGACTAAAAATTTATATAAAATCCGAACTATATGTGTTTATTTCATCTAAATTTATTCTAATTTAGCTCCTCCATCAAAAAACTCATCAAAATCCAAAAAAATCGAATTATTTTAAAACCTCTAAATCACAATTTGACAAAAAATTTACATAAAATCCAAACTATAGGTGTTTATTTCATCTAAATTTATTCAAATTTAGCTCCTCCATCAAAAAAACTTATCAAAATCCAAAAAAATTGAATTTAGTTAAAACCCTCTAAATCACAATTTGACTAAAAATTTATATAAAATCCGAACTATAGGTGTTTATTTCATCTAAATTTATTCAAATTTAGCTCCTCCATCAAAAAAACTCATCAAAATCCAAAAAATCGAATTTAGTTTAAAACCTCTAAATCACAATTTGACTAAAAATTTATATAAAATCCGAACTATAGGTGTTTATTTCATCTAAATTTATTCAAATTTAGCTCCTCCATCAAAAAAACATCAAAATCCAAAAAAATCGAATTTAGTTTAAAACCTCTAAATCACAATTTGACAAAAAATTTACATAAAATCCAAACTATAGGTGTTTATTTCATCTAAATTTATTCAAATTTAGCTCCTCCATCAAAAAAACTTATCAAAATCCAAAAAATTGAATTTAGTTAAAACCCTCTAAATCACAATTTGACTAAAAATTTATATAAAATCCGAACTATAGGTGTTTATTTCATCTAAATTTATTCAAATTTAGCTCCTCCATCAAAATCCAAAAAAATCGAATTTAGGTTAAACCCTCTAAATCACAATTTGACTAAAAATTTATATAAAATCCGAACTATAGGTGTTTATTTCATCTCAATTTATTCAAATTTAGCACCTCCATCAAAAAAACTCATCAAAATCCAAAAATATCGAATTAGTTAAAACCCTCTAAATCACAATTTGACTAAAAATTTATATAAAATCCGAACTATAGGTGTTTATTTCATCTAAATTTATTCAAATTTAGCTCCTCCATCGAAAAACTCATCAAAATCCAAAAAAATCGAATTTAGGTTAAACCCTCTAAATCACAATTTGACTAAAAATTTATATAAAATCCGATCTATAGTTGCTTATTTCATCTAAATTTATTCAAATTTAGCTCCTCCATCAAAAAAACTCATCAAAATCGAAAAAAATCGAATTTAGTTTACAACCTCTAAATCACAATTTGACTAAAAATTTATATACAATCCGAACTATAGGTGTTTATTTCATCTAAATTTATTCAAATTTAGCTCCTCCATCAAAATCCAAAAAATCGAATTTAGGTTAAACCCTCTAAATCACAATTTGACTAAAAATTTATATAAAATCCGAACTATAGGTGTTTATTTCATCTCAATTTATTCAAATTTAGCTCCTCCATCAAAAAAACTCATCAAAATCCAAAAATATCGAATTTAGTTTAAAACCTCTAAATCACAATTTGACTAAAAATTTATATAAAATCCGAACTATAGGTGTTTATTTCATCTAAATTTATTCAAATTTAGCTCCTCCATCAAAAAAACTCATCAAAATCCAAGAAAATCGAATTTAGTTTAAAACCTTTAATCACCTTTTTGACTAAAAATTTATATAAAATCCGAAATATATGTGTTTATTTCATCTAAATTTATTCAAATTTAGCTCCTCCATCAAAAAAACTCATCAAAATCCAAAAAAATCGAATTTAGTTTAAAACCTTTAATCACCTTTTTGACTAAAAATTTATATACAATCCGAACTATAGGTGTTTATTTCATCTAAATTTATTCAAATTTAGCTCCTCCATCAAAATCCAAAAAAATCGAATTTAGGTTAAACCCTCTAAATCACAATTTGACTAAAAATTTATATAAAATCCAAACTATAGGTGTTTATTTCATCTAAATTTATTCAAATTTAGTTCCTCCATCAAAAAAACTCATCAAAATCCAAGAAAATCGAATTTAGTTTAAAACCTTTAATCACCTTTTTGACTAAAAATTTATATAAAATCCGAACTATATGTGTTTATTTCATCTAAATTTATTCTAATTTAGCTCCTCCATCAAAAAACTCATCAAAATCGAAAAAAATCGAATTTAGTTTACAACCTCTAAATCACAATTTGACTAAAAATTTATATAAAATCCGAACTATAGGTGTTTATTTCATCTAAATTTATTCAAATTTAGCTCCTGCATCAAAAAAAACTCATCAAAATCCAAAAAAATTGAATTTAGTTAAAACCCTCTAAATCACAATTTGACTAAAAATTTATATAAAATCCGAACTATAGGTGTTTATTTCATCTAAATTTATTCAAATTTAGCTCCTCCATCAAAAAACTCATCAAAATCGAAAAAAATCGAATTTAGTTTACAACCTCTAAATCACAATTTGACTAAAAATTTATATACAATCCGAACTATAGGTGTTTATTTCATCTAAATTTATTCAAATTTAGCTCCTCCATCAAAATCCAAAAAATCGAATTTAGGTTAAACCCTCTAAATCACAATTTGACTAAAAATTTATATAAAATCCGAACTATAGGTGTTTATTTCATCTCAATTTATTC